>JAQZBX010000724.1:0-63891 GCA_029593785.1 Cabassous unicinctus | reverse complement strand
TCTTATGTCGCTTGCACACATTTAGAGAAAGAAGAGATGGGCCCTTTATGCCACTAGCATCTCATAAATTATTCTGTAATATGCATTCTGTGTATTTGTTCTTTGGTTGGCAGCCAATGAGGCTTTTCATTTATTCAACGAAGATTTACTAACACCTACTAGGTGCTTATGATACAAAATTAGAAGGGGGAACTGGTGCTTAATTTGTATAGAACTTCTACTTAGGTTGATTTTAAAGGTTTGGAAATGGATGGTGGTGATGTAGCACATTATTGTAAGTGTAATTAACAGCACTGAATTACATAGGAGAATGTGGTTAAAAGGGGAAACTTCAGATTGTGTATGTTACCAGAATAAAAATAAAAACATAAAGCATAGGACTACAGGTCAATAAATCTGAGCTCTGACTTCAGGTCAATTATAGAGTTTATGGTTCAGTACACAAGAAAACAATGAATTCCCAACAATTACCGTGGATATGAGTGACTTTACATATAAGAGATTTCATAAGAAAATAAATATATGTCCTATATATTAACATTTGTATATTATTATTGCTTTCTAAAAATGGCTTCCATAGATTTTTTTCACTCCAAATTTCATAGGTATATGACTTAGAAAATACTAGCCAAAAACTCCGTAAAATATTTCCTAGCTGGTGCAACTCTGTTCCCTTTAATCTACAATATCTGACAATTATTCTTTTGACCCCTCCTTTAAAATTGTTAGACAGAAACTTTTATTTAGTTTAATCAAGGAAAATCAAAAGTTTCTGATAGAAGCAAATTATTTAAATGTGGTATCTGCCTTACCAAGTAAACGTCAGATTACATATGTCAAAAGGTACCAATGTATATGAAACTAGCTTTTAGCACCTTCCATATGAAGACATGCTATTTTGCAGAATGCCCAGGATGACATGTCCAAATGCACTCTCCTGGTGTCACAAGGTCTTCAAACCTTCAGACTTCACCAAAATCTTCTCATGGATTCTTTTAATGGTTTTATCTATTCAGCTTTGTTTATGTTCAAGTTCACAGCAGTCTCAGAACGTTGAACTGGAAGGGAAACTGGAGATGATTTGGTCATTCCCATTCCAACTCATTTTCAGATAGGATATCTCGAAATCCAGAAAGGTCTGGTAAGTTGTCCAAGGTCTACATCCAGGTGATGAAGGGGCCAAGATTGATAGAAACTCTGGCCACATGACTCATCCATTGCTGTTGCTATGCCACTTAATCACTTATCTCACATGGTGCATTGACACTTTTTTTGGAATTATGTGCTCTCAACAGCTCTCTGGATCTGGCCATTTGAAGACTGGGTAACAACAGAAGCAGAAATTTGTACCTGGAATTCTGAACTAGCTATTCTTTGTCTAACTCACAAACTATTCTCGGATCAACTGATTTAAAGTAAGTAAATTAAATGGTAAAGCATGATACAAGTGTAAGAATTTTCAAGATCACAAAACCTAAGATGTTTTGTTATATGAAATTTTCTTTAAGAAACAATCTAGATGTTGTGCCAAAGATGTATGCAATACCGCAAAGTATCTATGCTAAATTTTATCCACCGATAAACTGGTTGGATACATTTTAAATATATATTGCAAATGGTAAGAATGATCTGCCTAAAGGATCTGAGATGAAAACAAACCTGAATTTCAACAAAAATTTAACCAGCATTTGGGTTGCTTTCCAAAAATTGTACCAAAGTGGCAATTCTAAGAGGGCGAAGTTGAATGAAACTATAATTTTATATTTTCATAACGTTTTAGTTTCTTGGCTGCCAAATCAAACACTGTGCAATGGGCTATCATAAACAATGGGAATTTATTGGCTCATGGTTTTGAGGCTAGGAGAAGTTCAAAACCAAGGCATCAGCATGGCTATGCTTTCTCCCACGAGACTCTGGCATTCTGGGGCTGGCTGCTGGAGATTCTTAGTCCTTGGCTTTTCTGTCACATGGCAATGCACATGGTGACCTTCCCTGTCTTCTCCCTTCTCTTCTAGGTTCTACTGACATTTGGCTTCTGGCTGCTCCCTATGGCTTTCTCTCTCTGTGTGTGACCTTCCCTTTAAGGCCTCAGTAATAGGATTCAGACCCATCCTGATTCAGCTGGCCACACCTTAACTGAAGTAACCTCATCCAAAAATCCTGCTTATAAGAGTTCACACTAATGGGAATGGATTTAGTTTAAGAACATGTTTTTCTGGTGTCTCTAGCCCCAACTCACCACACATAATAAAAAGGAAATACATTTTAAACTGCCTATAAAATGATAGCATATTATTTTATTTTCTTTCAGCAATTTTTATACATATGCAGTCTGAGCCTTCAATAGCCTCATGGTAATTTATGGAGCTAATAAGAAATTGGATTCTCACAAATTAATAGACTTTTTTTTTTTTGGCCCATGGAAGACCAACTTGTATAAGAATTCACAAAATGGGAGGTTTCCATTTTTCATGCTTTTCCCTCTATCTGGAAAGAAAGCCTTCTACCCATCACCACTACTAGAACCCCTTTCCTCTACTTTGTCCCTAAACCTAGGTCAACCTCACAAATACCCATTAATCTCTTAAGACAACTAATATCACATTCTTCATAAAGTCTTAACTGTCACCACTCTCTTTTTACTCATATCTCCAAACAGATCATTCTATGCCCCTGCTGTGCCCAAGTAATAATTTTTTTTATTTTTAATTTATAAGTCCATATTCTTTTGCTGGACCCTAAACCCCTTAGATGTAGGAAGAACTTCAGGTCTTTACTCTCACAGCCTAGCACATTGCCTAGCACATGACCTTGATCATTATAAGTTTGCTCAGTTTGATTTAGCTAACATTCCTCATCAAATATTTTATTGAGTATTTCCCACAGAGCAATTAAAAGGAGGAACTTTTAGACAGAAGCTTTCTTTTGAGTAATTTTCTTGACTCAGCACATGACCATAAGAAAGCAGTCAAGTATTTAATATTTAGTATTTACTGCTGAGTTTACAATAATTTTTAATGGAAAATGGAATCATGCAGATAGATTAAAAAAATTCAGACTCTACAGGAAAAGGAATCTTAACTTATATTCTCAAAAGTATTAGTATGTGGTGACTGAATGAAAGCAAACTTTCTGATTTTATCTTTATAAATGTCCACTCATTACTGAACAAAGGAAAGAGATACTGTACTACCACCTTATATTAATATATCCTAAGTTCATTAATTCATTAAATACTGAGCCAGGGAGCATTCTAGATGCTGGGTAAATAACAGAGCAGTAAAGAAAACAAAGTCTTTGCTTTCAAAAAAGAGCAAAGCTTAGTGGTGGTGAAAAGGCAGATTCTGTAGGTTCAAGTCCCAGATCCACCAAATTCTAGCTGTGTTTTAGCAATTTACTTCACCTCTTTTTGCTTCAATATCCTAGTCAATAAAATGGAAATAATACTGCCTATGTCATTGGGTTTGTATTAGTCAGCCAAAGGGGTGCTGATGCAAAATACCAGAAATCTGTTAGGTTTTATAAAGGGTATTTATTTGGGGTAGAAGCTTACAGTTACATGCCATAAAGCATAAGTTACTTCTCTCACCAATGTCTATTGCCATGTGTTGAAGCAAGATGGCTGCCGACATCTGCCAAGAGTTCAGGCTTCCTCTTCCTCTTAAGGCTCCGTGGTCCCAGCTTCTTCCAATATCAGCTGTAGGCTGAGATAAGTCTCAGCTCTCTCCCAGGACTTGCTTCTCTCTGGGCTCAGTTGCTCTGTTTTCTCCAAAAAGTCAGCTGTAGACTATCAGGCTCTCTAGCTTTTGTCTCTTTCCCTGGGGCTCAATTCTCTCCAGGCTCAGCTTCTCTGCTCTCTCCCATGTGTTTACTTTCTGGGCTCCAGCTCAAAACTCCAACCTCCCTTCTTTGCTGGGCGGTTTCTCTGTGAGTCCCCACCCACCAAGGGAGCAGGGACTCAACGTTCTACTGACATGGCCCAATCAAAGCCCTAATCATAATTTAACATACCCAGAGGAAGAGACCAATTTACAAACATAATCCAATATCTATTTTTGGAATTCATAAACAATATCAAACTGCCACAGGGCTGTTATAAATATTAAATGAGTAAATATTTGTGAAGTTCTTAGAAGAATGCCCGGCATATACTATGTAAGCATTCCACCAATATACTTTCAAGTCCAGTCCCCTGTTTGTTGACACACCTGTCTCATCTCCACCCCTTTCACCCATGGTTGACCCATTGCCAGTCCCTAAAGTTCCATATTTTGATGAGTTTGTTCATGATATTCCCTTTCCTGGGGTGTAGTGCCTCCTCTTTTATGCATAAAAAGTCTACTTAATCCTTCAGTGGTTAACTCAGAATCCCAATTTTCTTATGAACCCTTCTCCCTGATATCTCCTGGCAGAAAGCTCTACGTTTTCTTCTGTACTCTTTTCGCACATTTCATTTTGCCTTAAATTATTTTAGATATTTGTATGTTATTATTTCATTGAGTAGACTGGAAGCTCTTTGAAGTTAGAACCACATGATGGGGGGTGGATGTGGCTCAAATGGTTGGGCATCCATCTGCCATATGGAGGGACCTGGGTTCGATTCCCGGGACCTCCCGGTAAAATAAAAACATATATACAGAAGGCACATGGGCTGCCAGGCTCTGTGTGCCGGTGAGCCGCCAGGCCCCGGGAGCCAGGCAGCAAGATGATGACGTAACAGGAGAGAGACACAGGGGAGAGACAAGACAAGATGCTCCAAAAACCAGGAACCGACGTGGCGCTGGTGGCAGAACACCTCTCTCCTACATCGGAAGTCTTCAGGATCAAAGCCTGGTGAAGACTGGAGGAGGAGGATGAGAAGAGATGGCAGGAAACAGACACAGAGAATTGCCCAGCAAATGGACACAAAACAGCAAAAACAGGGAAGGGGGGTTTAAAATGGATAAAGTAAATAAATAAATAAAAAATCTTTAAAAAAATAAAAAAAGAACCACATCTTATTTATGTCAGTAGAGCCACGGTTCATAGCATGCTGCTTGCATTCAATAGGCATTTGTATTTTTGTTGAAATAAATCTGTTTTGTATCTCAAGATTATCTGGTGATACAAAAAAAAAACAACAAAAAAACCCCAAAAAACCATATAACCTCTCCAAATGTTCTCTTTAAAATATGTTAATTTTATAATTTTATTTTGGTTTTATGTCATTAAATAAATGTCTCTTTTATATTTCATTTGTTTATAAAGAGTTGATAGGTAAATCAGAGAATGAAGGAAAAGAAAGTAGAGAATTTATGTCTCTGTTTTTTTGCATTTTGTTTTTAAGCCTGGTACATTTTTTTGGCTGATCATATTGGTAATACCTTTGAGCTTTTCATGATAAGGTTAAAAAAATTCTGTGCTATCCCAGTATATTTCAGGCAATATGACTGAAGTTTTCTTTTCTTCTCTTTTCTTTTTTTCTGGCTCAGCTATAAGCTTCTCTGGGGAATGAACAAAGATTTGGTACTGTTACTTCTATTTCAGAAAACTACTCATTATATGCTTTGAGACATTAGGAAGTAAAACACTGATTGTATAGAACATTTGAGTAGAGTAGAAGGTATTCTAATTAACATGGTAATCATCCCTGGCCTTTCCATTGGAACTGACTACATAATCGAACATTCTTTATGGATTTTGATAAACATACTTCACTTTCCCATGGATTTCCAGCTGCTGGTGCTATTTCTCTATTCTGGACACCAAGATATACAATTAAGGCAAAGGAACAAAGAAAGAATCCAATGTTTAACTTATAAATTAGCTATCAATTGATTACACAGGAATAACACAAGTTCCTGTCACTTCTGGGTGTTGATTAGAATAAATCATATTGGGAACACTGGAAATTAGCATATGGCCTACAAAATCCTCTAGCATTTGTTATGTCCATGCATAAGCCTAACTCCCCATTCCAAATTTTTGTTTAAAAAGAAATGAATAATTCTAGCTGGGGCAGAGAGATCATAAACTTTATTATATGAAATAGGTGCAATTTATTGAACACAAACTCTGCCAGGCATGGAACTGAACATTTTATATATAAAAACTTAATTTTCACAATAACCCAGAGGCATAATTTTATCACCACATGCATACATTGAAGCTTGGAGAGATTAAGTAACTTTCCCAAGGCTACAGCAGCGATTAACTATAGGAGCTTGAGATTTGAACCCAGGCTTTCTGATGCCAGAATCCACGCCCAGAGCCATTCCTTTATTTAATACCTCTTTTCTGAGTTCCTCTTATGTATGCTTGTGCCTTGCTCTGTATTACTCGCTCGGGATACAGTGCTGAAGAAGACAAGCATTAGTAGCTGCTCTCGTGCAGCCTCCATAATAGCTCAGTAAACGGGAAAGGGACTGTGATGGTTAGTTTACGTGTCAACTTGGATAGGCTACAGCAACCAGTTATTTAATAAAACACAAATCTAAAGTTTGCTGTGAAGGTATTTCATAGGTGTGAGTTACATCTACCATCAGTTGACTTTAAGTAAAGGAGATTATCTTTGATAATGTGGGTGGACCTCATCCAATCAATGGAAGGCCTTAAATGTAAAAACTAAGGTTTCTTAGAGAAGAAAATATTATTTTTCAAGACTGCAGCATATATTCCTGCCTGAGTTTCTAACCTGCTGGCCTGCCCTACAGATTTTAGACTTGCCAGCCCTCCACAATTGTGTGAGGCAATTCCCTGAAAATTAATTAATTTAAAAACACACATTCGTATCATATTGATTCTGTTTCTCTGGAGAACCATAAGTGATTGACTGAAACAGGGGCCTTGACGCCAACCTTGTATGCTTTCTTGAAAACTTAAGGGGAAGGCTAGTTTGCCCTTCCTGGCTCATTTCCATCATCAGATTTTATAGGAATCATTAAAGTTTTGTATAATTCAATTTTAAATTCAACTGTGTTTTAATGGAATTACTTCCATTAAAATCAAAGGTAAATTTTCATACAACACAATGATTTTTCCCCCTGTTATATTCATGCTTCCTTATTGAAGACACTCTTCCCTGATCTTGAAGATACATATGTGTATCTGAGAGGACATACTGACGCATCCATAAGCATGGGTTGGGAGGCAGTGTCCACTGAGCTCTACTGCTGGCCTTTCCTTGGTTGATGTAACCGTTGGGGAATTTGATGTAATTATGAATTCCAAAAATATAATTGGATCATGCTTGTAATCTGATCTGTTAATCCGGGCATGATTGAATTATGATTAGGGCGTTGACTGGGCCATGTCAGTCAGTAGGGCGTTGAGCCCCACAACCTGGTGGGTGGGGAATCAAATGTAAAAAGCAAGGCAAAGGACAGAAGAAGCAGTCTTTTGAGAAGCAGTTTTGATGTTGGAAAGAAGGCCCCAGGAGAAGAAACTTAATGCTTTATGGCCTGGTATCTGTGTACTTCTACCCCAAATAAATACCCTTTATAAAGACCAACCCATTTTTGGTATTTCACATTAGCACCCCTTTGGCTGACTAATACAGTTGACATGCTCTTTTTCTACAATAAATATATCTTATGTATGCCTCGGTTTATAAAAAGGAATTGTTTTTAATAAATTACCCATCTATTATCCATGCTTCGGAGATCCTGGAAACACCTTGCAGTGACTTTTCTATGAACACAGGGTTCCAACGACATGTAGTCTTTTTTGAAACTAAATTTTACAATAAAGTAAAAATATGAAAATTTATAATCCTCCAAAGTATAACCATCAGAGAACACTTCTCTTTACAATTCAGTGATATTTGTCTAGTCGTTCTCGTATTTTTTACATTCGAACAAACAATCTTTGACTTCTTATATTGGACCCTTTAAAATATGAACTCATTTAATTTTTCTGAGTTCTTTTAAAATTTGTTTTTTTATTCAGTGTTCCAATTTTAATGGAATCCTCTTTTGAAAAATTTCAAAATAGATTATTTACTTTATATCATTGGGGTGGATCTGTCCTGATTATACTAATTCTATAACTAGATAATCTGGTTATTAATATGGGGAAAAATTGGGTGTGGGAGATAATCATTTTGGTTCAAGAGACTTGGGAAAATATAAGCTTATAACATTTCATGGACAAACCCTAAATAAATGGCTCTGACTTGGATTCATCTACTCCAAAACAATGAAGATATCAATGACACCTGATGGGAGTAAAATGTGTGGCTCTAAAACGGTCCCTCTAATTTAGACATGATGATTAATGCATTTCCATTTTCAGAATTTAGTTATTATTGCAAAAACAATATGAATATAGTGTAGGCTCCTGTAATGCATAGGAACATTGTTACTAATTATTCTCAATTTCTTCTGCACAATATACCCTTCATCATTAAAGGGGATAATGTATCTCTACTGATAGGTAATAATACCCTCAGATACCAGAACCTATAAGAACCAGAGCGGAGGCTTTAAAAAATCTGCAGATAAATTATTTAAAACTGACTGAGCTAGAAAACCACCCAAAGAAAAATATTTAGCAAATGAATCAGAAATTTTAAAAATAGTTAATACTGGAATAATTTAAAACCCCTCCCCTTTTCTTCTCCATCTCTCACCTCACATATAATGTCTCCAAATGTCAGCTTGGACCCTCTGGCCAAATCCTTTTCCAAGGAATCTACTTGTGGAAGTGGCACAGCAGGCATTAAAGATGCTATTAAACCGACATCTGCTCCTGGACCCATGAACCTTAAATGGCCTGAAAGCATATAATGTGTCATGCCAATTAAAGAGAAACAAAAAGGCAGAAACAGAAACAAAGTTAAAATAGACTTAAGTGAAATTTTAATTTAAATGAGTACGTGCACACACACTCACACTAATATGCTTATGTTTCAGATTCATATCATTGAGTACAGAATTGGAATGCCATAAGCTCAATTCTGATAATGACATATGTTTTGCATTATTTTTAAAGAACCAAAAATACTCTTTTGCCAGAATGCTGTATTATCATTGATGCCATTTACGTCTTTGCAATCTTTGATCATACATAGAAAGGTTCTTTTCTTGTTCTTTTAAAATAAGTCCCCAAATACACATATATTATAAAAACAAAGATATGTATTACCCAATGTTCATTGCCTTCCCAAAGAACTGATTTCCCAGCACTCTGAGCCCAAATGATGCTCTCAGTATCTTTACCTCAAAAATTCACTTGAAATTAATGGGAAGTTGAATTACACCCACTGCTTCTATTTTTAAAAAAATATTTTTACAAAGTACCAAATTGTTTCCACTCAGTAAAAATGATGGATTATTGTATAGTGTGAAAAAAATTAATGAGCAGATGGAATACCAACCCATTATTCATTAAAATATTGCACTGGGTTAATTCAGCAAATAAAAATGGAGAATAGAGCAGATGGCCATTTATAGTTATCTTGATTTCTTAAACTACTTCTTTAGAGCCAGAACTGCTCCTATATTTAACTTAAAATGCACAGCTCTTACCATATGCACAGTAAGCAAGCATTCATGTGACCTCATAAACTTTTCATATAACACAGCAATGATTTTTATGATTTAGTTAAAGGAGCACTCTATACTTACAGAGTAAGTTATTCCCATATCCCCAATAATCTGGGGATAATTAGAATTTCCTAGACTCAATAGATCCTTGCTATCATTATCTGTCTGAAGTAGGTTCAAGTAGGCACATGGGTGAAATTTTACAAAAGGCAGTGATCAGCTTTGTTATAAACTCTGAAGTATGCCAAGCATACATAAAATTATTACAGACTAGGCAGTGATCCCTTTAAGGCTACATTTTTTTCCCTCCGTCTTTTACTCCTATAAGGTACTGCATTTTACAAAATATCTTCTCATATAGAGTAAATGGAACCCTCAGGCAGTGCTGGTGGGGAGAATAAACTGAATTAACCACTTTACAAAACTGTTTGGCAGTATCTATTTCAGTTGAGCACCCATACGCTGTATCGCAGCAATTCCACTCCTACAAATAAACCCAACAGAAATGCATACATACAACCACAAAGGCAAGGATATGAATATGCATAGCAGAACTCTCTGTAATATCTAAACCCAGGAAAGGACCCAGAAAGAACCCATAAATACATTGTGGTATATGGATACAGCAGAATAATAGAAGCAATGAAAATGGGTGAGCCACTGCTACAAAAACAGCATGGCTGAATGTCACAAATACAAAGTCGAGGAAAGGAGTGTAGACTCTACAAGTATATTTGAATACATTTCAAAGACTGATACAATCAGTCTTTGGTGACAGACATCAGCAGCGTGGTTGCTTTAGGGGAGAAGGGGTGACGGTGGCAGGGGCAAGAAGGGTGCTTTGGAGGAGCACGTTCTATCTGCTGCTCTGGGAGGTGGTTGCATGGGTGGGTTCCTATCGTGAATGTTTGGGTTGTACACTTATGATCTGTGCCCTTCTTCCTAAGTATGATAGACTTTATTTATTTAAAAGTTTACTTTAAGAAAACCATAAATACGATGGAGGAAAAAAGTCCTCCAAATCAGTGCCACGTCCCACCTACATCACTGCCGGAAATTATGCCATGGTTAATAGCAAGAATTACATCTCATCTCAGTTAACACATCACATGAGAACAAATATTGCCCAAATAAATGGTTTTACATGAAATTATTCAGTTTCCCATATTCAAAGGAATGCCCTCAGTAACTTCCCACTGATATCTTTACCCTATTATAGAAGACATGTTGTTTCTCCCCAACATTTAGTCATCCTCCATCTGCTAAGAGTACCCTAAATTTACATTATGAAACTACCTTCCCCAATTCTTCTCCATGTGGTTTTTGCACAGTGACACTATCCAAGATCTGCAAGGAAGCCCTGGATGACTGGAGCCCATGCTTCTCTGAGGGACGATGTCCTCTTTGAGACAGAACAATTCTTTGTTGTATGGGACTGACCCGTGCACTGTAGAATGGGTAGCTTCCCTGGACTTTAACACACAAAATGCATGTAGTCGGTTGGGCCTTTAATTCATACTACATCCTGCCTAGAGTCCATGCCCTGTCTTCACTTTAAGACACCAAAGATAGAGACCAGAGATAATGTCTTGTCATTGTTATTCCACTTAAACCAAACAATGCCTGGGGCATGGTAGCTTTTCAATAAAGGTAATTTGACTTTATTTGGCATGTGTTCAATAAATGTTTACTAAGGATCTCTGTGCGCCAGGCAAGGTTCATACACTAGCAATTAAAACAGATCAATCTTGCACACTTTGAATTCTTCTTTATGCAAGGGAGAGATGATAAACAAGTAACAAATAAATGCAAACAGATCATTTCAGATAGTGATAAGTGCTAAGAAGCTAGAAAAATAGTACGATAATGTGATAGAAATAAAGTGGCAGTGGGGTGGTTGCTTCAGAGGTTCTCAACCAGAGGCAATTTTGTCTGGAGACATTGTGGTTGTCACAACTGAGGACAGCTAATGGATAGAGGTTATCTTACCTAAACATCCTGCACAGGACGGGACCCTCCCCCACTCCCAACAAAGAATTATCCCACATAAAATGTAGTGCCATGGTAGAGAACTTTGCTTTAGAGTGACATGTGGGCTCTCTGAGGAGGTCCCAATGGAGGGAAGACCTGATGATAAAAAGTCAGGTGAGCAAAGTTTTGGTTTTGGAGAGAGAGCATTCCAAGCCATGGCAATAGCTGGTGCAGAAGCGCTAAGGCAGGAAACAGGTTGGTTAGTTTGAAGAAGAGTAAGAGGAGCTAAGGGGCTGAACTTTGCCAGGATAGGGGAGAACAGTACATTCAAGATGAGGCTGGGGCAGTAGGCACAGGTTAGATCTCTTAAAACCTTACAAGCCATGGTCAGGAGTTTGGATTTTATTTTAAGTACAAAAGGAAGCCATTAAAGAGTTTTAAACAAGGGGGAGACATGATCATATTTTAAGAAATCACACTGCCTATTGTATGGATAATGGCTTGTAGGAAAGGGCAAGTGAAAAGAAAGGAATAAGTCAGAAGACTAGCAGGGTGACCCAAGAGAAACAAGATGATGGCCTGGATGCATGCACGCATGGAGTTGTCACATAAAATACAGGATGTCTAGTTAAATTTGGATTTCAGATAAATAATGAAAAAATGTTTGGCACAAGAATGTCTCATGCAGTATTTGTGATACACTATAAATTATTTGCTGTTTATCTGAAATCAAAATTTGACTGAACATCCTGTATTTTTATTTGCAAAATCTGGCAACCATATGCATGCATGAATTGGTGAATTTCTACATATGTAACAATAGAATGATACATATTTGGAAAATGAGTCAACCTGCTACATGTCCCAAATTTTTAAAAATGAAAGATTCTACATAAATGATTTTTTTTTTTTTCATGAGGTGCTGGGGGCTGGGAATTGAACCTGGGACCTAGTATGTGGGAAGCCAGTGTATAACCACTGAGCCACATCTGCTTCCCTGAGTTGATTTTTTTATTTGTTTTGCTTGTTTGTTTTTGTTTTTTTCAGGGGTCACTGGGAACCGAACCCAGGACCTCCCATGTGGGAGGCAGGTGCTCAAGCGCTTGAACCACATCCGCTCCCCACGAATGATTTTTGTATGTGCAAAAGGGATATATTCAAATATACTCACACACACATATATACATACAAACACATATGTAGTTTATCCAGAAAATCAATTAGGTACCTGATCAATTTGACATTTATATCTCCCTCTTATTAGTTTAAACCTAGCTTCAGGCTATCCTTCCAATGTCTCAGTGAAAACTGAAACATATAAAATAACTTGGTTCTTGTTACCCCCTAAGGTTCCTGTTTTCTGTGCCCATCAACCTGCAACCCCAAGTTCAAAATCTTAGAGTAAGCTTCTTGCTTGACCTTTATTTTCATCTGTGAGCTAATAAAATTTCCAAGTTCTGTCAATTCTTTTACAATTTCTCTTAAATTAGATCTTCCCTTACTATCTCCAAATATCCATTTTTTGTCTAGATCTGATTCCCCAATTCTTGCATGGATACCAGGATCTTCTCTCTCATTTATCATTATCTTCATGCCATTTTCAGATTTAAAACCTTCCCATGTTCCCATCATTTTACAGAATTTTAAACTGGTCATTCTCAGGCTAGCAGATATTTTTAACTTGGCTCACACAGTATTTAAATAAACAAACAAACCTGAGTCAACATTTTAAATTAAGAGTATTTCCTTTAAAATCTGGTTTTCTGGCTTCATTTGAAAAAAAAAAAACAACTGAAAATCTGGCCACCCCAGACCTGGATTTACTCATGACTACAACAGCTGGAGTTGAATAGAAATTTTTCTCTTTAGACAGAACATATGAGCACTCACTCATTTAGGTGACCTGGCTGGCAACTGAGGTTGTAACCAGAGTTAATTACATTGGAACTCTTCTACAGCCTGCTTGGGAACTCGTCTATAGACTCAATAAGCTCTTTCTCTATCACCCACTTCAGTCCAAATTCTTCTCAAAATGAGGCCTATAGCCCCAACAATCTCATTTTGCCCCCCTCCTCCTCTTAACTTGGTATTTCTTGCCACACCTCCATAGCCATGAGAGCTTGAAACTGCATTTTTTCTTCCTCAATCCAAGTTTTTTCCCTCCTTTCTTTATTTTGACTTACTTTTTAAAATTGTTTCAGTACAAATCTCACTAACTTTGTTCATTACCTAGCTTTGCTTTGAGAGTTAACATGCATATATTCTCCAGGTGTTTCTAATGTGCTGTTCTTATTGCCTCCAAAACTACTATGTCAGCTCCCCGAGGACAAGAGCCTTTCTTCCTACTTCTTGCAGTATTTTGGGGCATCCCAAAGCACACGAAAAAGTATTTGCTGCATACAATGACTACACTACAACCTGATCAGCATGTAAAGAAAAAGTCAGCCTAAATTTGCTCCTTTTTTTTCAAATGGTATATTAGTATGATTTGAAGCTGGTAATTTTCCTGAAGGCAACCATTAAAAAAAATAGCACATAATAAATAGAAATTAAGCAAGCTCTTCTTAAGTTTCAGTTTATTGTAATTTATTAAAGCCCCTCTATTAAACCATATTGACTATTTCATTTTATTCCATAGATAAATTTGATTCTATGACCTATAAAAACTAAAAATTTGTCCCTCATTTTGCTCTTCTTATGAGATTATTAAAACTCAGGGATCCAATTTTCTACCATTTTAGGAAGGCTAATTATTTAAATGTTAAAGACTACAAATGAGGAAATAAAACATCTTGTGGGCTTGAATATATCTATGCAAACATGAGGGAATATATGAAAACCTGCATCCTAAGGAAAATTTGCTATGTGAGCAGATACAAAAAATCCATTTAAACTAGTATGTAAAAACCAGTGCATTTAAAAGAATTTAAATCATACACCTTTAAAAAGAATAAGCTATAAAGAGAGAGGTTTATTAGTCAGCCAAAGGGGTGATGATGCAAAATACCAGAAATCAGTTGGTTTTTATAAAGTGTATTTATTTGGGGTAGAAGCTTACAGTCACAAGGCCATAAAGCCTTAGTTACTTCCCTCACCAAAATCTGTTGCCACGTGTTAGAGCAAGATGGCTGCTGACGTTCAGCCTTCCTCTTCCTCTTAAGGCTCTGTGGTCCCAGATTCTTCCAATATCAGCTGTAGGCCATCACACTCTCTAGGTGTTGTTTCTCTCCTCAGAGAGATGCTTGATTCTCTCTGGGCTCAGGTTTGCGTCTCTCCACAAGTTCAGCTGTAGACTATCAGGTAAACTATTTGTCTCTCTTCCGGGGCCTCTGCCATGTCTGTGGAGCTGTTTCTGTTCCTCTGTGTTCTTCTCCTGTGTGTTTACTTCCCAGGCTCCAGCTCAAAACTCCAGAATCAAAACTCCAACAAACTCCTCTGCTCTGCCACGTAGTTTTCTCCGTGAGTCCCCACCCCCTTGGTGGGGACTGTCCTACTGAAGTGGCCCAATCAAAGCCTTAATCATTATTTAATCAAGTAAAAGTGAAACCTCTGAATTCAGGATAATCTAATATGCCCAGAGGAACAAACCAGTTTACAAACCTAATCCAATATCTATTTTTGGAATTCATAAATAATGCCAAACTGCTACAAGTCAATCTGAAATTCTTTCCATACAATAGTTACTTTTCAATAAATTTCTCCAAAAGTCCAGAGTAAAAAACAATTAGTAAGAAAGTCACTTGCAGTAGGGATTAGCAAACAATCTGCATTTTAAAAAATCAGCTCCTCCTAAGGTGTTGTCAAGATCATGAGGCATAAAAAATTTTAAATGGGCTTACTGCTGAGAACTCATCCATAAGGTACAATCATTTCACCATCACCCCCAAAATTTCAAAGTGGTGAATAAATTAGCAAACATGTATGACTTAGTGGCTTCCATCACAGTCAGTTAGTAAAGATAAAACTATCAGAAAAATTCATATCTTAATATGCTGTATGAAATAAAATGCTGAGTATGGATTGCATTCTTCATAAATATAGATATAAATATGTATAAAATACATAATATAAATATGAATCATTAATCTATGAAACATACATGTAACTGCATATAAATATGTGTGTATATTTATATATATATGACTTGGAATATTAAAAAATAAGAGAAAAATATTCCTCAGTCAAATTGAACCTTTGAGGCAGTTTAGAAGAATCTTGGAAAAATATAGTTATATAAGGACTCTAGTATCTGATTAGATGAAATCATATGGTATTGTATAGTAAATCAAAGTCAAAGAGAAAACTTAGTAAACAGAGAAAAATGATTATCAATTAAAATAAAAGACACAGCAGTCCTTAAAATTATCCAGGGTGGATGGCACACAGGTTACTTTTATCAGCTCATTCACATAGACTCACATCACACCAGCACTAGGAAGGGACCTTGGTGAATATCTAAGACCTCCCTCACTCTAGAAACAGCACCAGAGAAACCCTGAACTCACCCAAGGTCATTCCATTGTCAGTGGCAGAGCAAGGACTAGAACTCAGGCTTCCTGGTTTAGAAAAATCACTATATTCTTGAGTTCGCTGCATTAATTATTTGATCTGATGACATTTTGTTTGTTGTTAGCTCTTTGGCTTGTTTGCTTGTTTAAATGACAGGCTAAGGCAAATATTCTACCTGTTCTAAGAAAGTTTTGGCAAGAGACTCTTTGGACCGGGAAATAAAACCACTATTCCCATCAAGAGTAGACTGGGAAATAGTGATCAGGGAATAAGATTAGGAAAGTGACTCTAAAATATTCTCACTTTCTCTACTTATCTTATTACCTAGGAGGAAGCCAAGGTCCAGAGAGGTGAAAACAACTTGCTCGGTTTTGCAGAGCTAGATGGTGGTAGAAATGAGACAAGAATCCAGCTACACCCATGTGGTTTAAGGGTCTTTTCCTCTGCACCATGCCCTCGAGGATGTCTTCAAGGCGATGCTCCATTGTGAAATTGAAAATAAATTCCTTATTGAGTCAGATAATCATACCAAATATAGATGCAAACACGACACTCCAAAACCTGACAGATGATTTTTTTCATTATTTGGTGTTGTATAATGTGCCACTAATTATTTCTGTAAGTAGAATGGGTAGGTAGAGTTGACTGGAACATTTTTTCAGGATATATCTAGGAATGTGGACAAATATTGCTTTAGAATATTGCTCGTGTTTAATGCACCAATTCATCATGGGCAAACCTAGGCGCACCAATGGCTCACAGACTTTTGAGTTAAGAACCATTTCAAGTACTGGCTGAAGTAATGAAGCAAAACTTCATTGATTCAGACTATTTGGGTTGAAGTGGGTGCAAGATGGCAACAAATAAATTAGTAAAAAAGAAAGTCTGAATTGAAATACTTTTGAGGAAATATAAACCAATTATTTTGAAATAAGCAAGTAGAAGCAGTGACTAAAATGCTGTTAAATATTAGTCCTACGGTATCTATTTTAATAATTGAATAATTCATCTGTAATTAGCAAACCATTTATATGCAAATGGCATCGGAAAGCATTTTAAAATAATTTACACATTAAAAATGTGCCTTTGAATCTTATTTATTCCAAACTTCACATGACAAATATTTCTCTACAGATAGTGCAGAGGTAAAACTTACTCTAGTCCTAGTTAACTTATCAAAAAGTCTCATAGTGATAATACTTTTACTACTATAGCAACAATCATAGTAATAATACTTAATTTTCACTCTTCATAGATAATACATACGTTATTTCTAATTTGTAACACAACAGAACTCTATGCACTGAAGAAACACAGCAGTTCAGTGACTTGCCCACGACCTCACAGCATTTAATTTCCCCAGCCAGGACTAGAACCCATTTCTTCTGATTCCCTCCTAAGTACCCTTTCACTCTTCCACGACGTTCTCCGTGAAAGAACACCAATGTGCTGGCTTAGGCCAGAGGATCTCTAAAGTCAATTCTCTCCATGGTCTATATTTCTATGACTCTCTGTGGACTGTGATCTCAAAGCAAATGGTACACATTATGTGCCACAGCGGCTTAAACTCACTGGATTTCAGGGACCCGGGCTTTCCCATGAGTTGGTTGTTTTCAGCATTTCATGGATCAGTACCTGTGTTCAATACTTTAAATCCTTGTTGCGATGAGGAGGGCAGAAATACACAAACTGCCTTTATTCTCATTCTTTTACCTAAACACTAGGTTTAATTTATAAAGGAAATGGAGCCGACTATCCCTTAGCCTTCTAATGCCAAAGATCAATGATAGCTTCTTTTTTTTTTTTTTTTTTAAAGATTTATTTATTTACTCTATCCATTTTAAACACCCCCTTCCCCATTTGCTGTTTTGTGTCCATTTGCTGGGCAATTCTCTGCGGCTGTTTCCTGCCATCTCTTCTCATCCTTCTCCTCCAGTCTTCACCAGGATTCGATCCTGGAGACCTCCGATGAAGGAGAGAGGTGTTCTGCCACCTGCGCCACCTCGGTTCCTGGTTTTCGGAGCATCTTGTCTTGACTCTCTCCTGCGTCTCTCTCCTGTTATGTCATCATCTTGCTGCATGGCTCCCAGCACCTGGCGGCTCACCGGCACACAGAGCCCGGCAGCCCATGCACCTTCTATAAGTATATATTTTTTATTTTACCCCGAGGTCCCGGGGATGGAACCCAGGTCCCTCCATATGGCAGACGGACGCCCAACCATTTGAGCCACATCCGCCCCAATGATAGCTTCTTATGTAACATTATCATTACCAAGACCTTAACTCACAGATAATTTTCACTCCTCAGGCAACAGTTATTGTGAGCCTAAGTTTGGCAAGGATAGGAAAGACTCAAAAGAAAGGATCTTGGAGTTAATTTGTTGTAGAGAAACACATGAAGGATAAGGAAATTCTTTTTGTTGTTCACCTATTAATAAAGAGGAAGTTGAAATAAACACACTCTGTATTGTTCTACCATAGAATCTCTTTCATTTATGTATATGCCAATATTAAGTTTTTTGTTGACCTTATGTACATTGCTATAGACACGATCTTAACACAGCTCGGGTTGAAGCTTTCCCATAGCAAAATACAGCCTCTTAGGAGGCCAATCGGCTATCCCAACTGAATGTGTGCACATGCCTCACTGCCCAATACAGCTTTGGACGAGCAGGCTGACTCTGATAACTGAGCAACAAGCTGAATTGGCCAACATGCATGGAGAGGAGAAGCCCTGAGCATTAAATAATGCTGTGAGTGGTTGAAGTGATCACTCCTTACATTTCTCTATCAGTCCTTGATCATCTATATTTTTTAGCTTGATTTCTCACCATATACATCCTCCACTCCTGACCTTCTAAACCACTTACTCACAATAGCTTCACTAATAATTTTCTTATGGATATTATTAATATCCCCTTCCCTTTATCATCTAAAGAATTCTACAGATCTCATGTTTCACCTTCTCAGAGATGCCCCAAGCAAATACACTCTCATTTACAGTCACTAGTACTCTGGCCATGTCATTACTATAACACTCATAGTCCTCACCCACTAGATTGTACATTCCTCAAGGGCAAGGTAGTTGAATAATTCCTTTATGCATTTCCACTATTCCTCCTTCTCCTACCACTTACTCTTTTACCCCTGCCAAGCATCCCAGAGACTTACACACTGCTGTGCATAAAGAGGAAGACTAGGTGTTGTAGAATTGCTTATTGCCTAAACCGGGGTGGTAGTGATCAATAGTCAGTTCGGATCTAATGGGGGATTAGGTTTGTGTGTGATGAAACTCTCCCTAAACATAATATATTGACCTAAAATTTCAACTCCCTGACCTGTAATTTAGGCTGTAAATTGGAGATCAGAGTGTGTGCAGCATTGTTCACACTTTAAATGTATTATTCAGCCTCACGATAATCTGGGATATTAATTTCACCAGCTCTTCTGACGGAAGCTATAATTTATATCACTGAAAAGTCTTTTCGATGTTTTAATATTCAGAGGTGTAAGAATACAAATGATATTAAACCTTAAGTAGGTAAAAAGGTATAAGTAAAGAAACTGTATTGTGTAAAAAGTTAGGGCCAAAGCTAAGCCTTAAAACATTTCATAATTAAATCAGGACTAAATGAATAGGTGTCAGAGGTCATGCATTAATCACTGAAAATATAACCCAAACAAGAGCCACATTTGTTTTAAAAATATACTCAACTCTCCACAATGCCTATAATTATTAATTGTTTATGAACAGTATTGAAGTGTTGACATTGCATATCCCTATAAAATGGAACATAAATTAATAATGCCTCAACCTTGTGCAGCCCCTTCAAGTTAATAGTGTAGTTTAAATCTTGTGAAGTTTTAGGTGGGCAGGCATTGATGACCGCACAGAAATGATATCTGTTGTGTTAACACTACACCCTCCTCTTCCCATTAAATAATCCTCTCTTTTTTAACACCAGTACCAGATAGAGAGAATGTGAAATGGCCAATATGCCCCTGAGATCTAATTCTGACATGCCACAAACGCACTGAGTGACCTGAGCAAAGTCCATATTTCTCCGGACCTAATTTCCCCATTTAAACAAAGGAGCTGGAAGAGTTGATATTTACTTATTTCACTTGAATATTCAATTATTTCTATTTTTAATGTTTATCTGTTTTTTTTCACTGTTCAGACTCCCCACCCACAAATAAATGTGGGTGGTATAATAAAAACATTTGCAATTTTTAGCATATTGGTAGCTGCAAATTCAGTTTATTTAAGTTTTTCAGTTGTGAAAATTCCAGCCTCAAATAATATAATGTCTAAACTTATACAAAAATATTATTTCACATATTAAGATATTCAGATTTTGGATGGGCTGAGGGCTGGATCAATGATATAAAAAAGGACCCGTGTTCTTTTCGTCTCTCTGCTCTTCCTTGGTGACAGTGTCTTCTCCAGACCCTTAGTGAGATGGCTGCCCTTGGGGACCATGGAGGATGGGGAGACCAGACCTATTGTGTCAAATCTCCTGAAAAATATCCTTCATTCTACTGCAAGCTTACTGTCAATAGCTCAGCAAAATATTTTCTCTTTCTGTCATAGTATTATGCTAATTTGATAAGTAGCTTTTGGGTACCTATTATAAACCCAGCATGATACTAGAAACTGTTAGTGATACAATGTAAAGAGGTATAAAATAAAACCTATTGCCTTTTGTTGTGAGATCATGACTAAATTCAGAAAAATGACGTTTATCTATTTTACAACCATAAAGTAGGACAAGAACCTTCTTCTCATGAGGTTAACCCAGCCTTAGCTCCATCCCCAGGCACGGTTAGACAGTGTTACCACATTTTTACTTCCCAGCACAGATAAATTCCATACTTGTAAATTCCATACTTAAGCTTAGGCCAATGGATGACTTATCTATGAATTTATTATCGTATGAATTATCACATTAATTTAATTCTTGACAAGACTGAAGATCAGCAGTGCAAAATCCATTTCAGATTGCAACGGATTGCAACTAATGTTGAGATAGCCAGAAAAGAAGTTTCAGCAAGGAAAACATAAGCAAAACACCAAAACATAAGAAACCTGCTGTAGATGAAAATATATGGCATATGGTGAGTACAATCCATTTACAAACCTTCACTCTTCTCACATGTGACATGTTTTTGAAATGGCAAATGTGACATTAATGTCAAAAAATGAAGTGATGAGATAGTAATACATATCAGGGTACCTGAATATATAGAATTTGCAGAATGAAAAATGATAGTGTTTGCTAAACATGCAGTAGCTGAACATACTATAGAATATTAACCATATTGCTATTGATGAACATTTAAGCATCTGTTTTCTATTTCTAATGACATTGTAGTGAACACTCACGTACATGTCTTCCAGAGCATATGAATGATGGTTTCGTTGCATTAGACACCTGGAAGTGGGGTTGCAAGGTAAAAACATATTTCATTTTCATAAATGCTGCCAAACTACCTTCCAAAATGACTGTACTAATTCCCACCACCTGTGTAAGAGAATTCTTGTACTACATTCTCATGAACACTTAATATGATCAGCCATTTCAATTTTACCAATTGGTGGATGGGTAATGGCATCTTTTTGTCTTCATTTGCATTGCCATGTTACCCAATTGGATTAACCTTAAACATATTCTTATATGTTTATTATCTACTATAAGCCACCCCCCTTCTGAAAACTGCCTATGTGTTCTATTTTCCTATTTTCAATTTCCTATTTCTTATTAATTTTTGCAAGTTCTTCACTTATGTTAGATATTGTATATTTATGAAATATGTTCAATATCTTTTGCCAATTCTATTTTTATTATTTTTGTCACACAGGCTTTTAAATTTTACGGAGTCAAATTCATTAACAATCTTTCTTTTGTGATTTGTGCTTTTTTATGTTTTATGATGAATGGTAGTTCTTTCTGTGTCCATGGGTTATAAATTTTCTGACCCTTGAATATCTAGAAATGTCCTAAGATTACTCTTACTCATGCAAAATAAAGGATTTTGGGGAGGATGCACATAGAACTTTCAGTTAAAATATATTTTCCCTTAGATATTTACTTATTATTTTGAGTCCAATGTTGCTGCTGAGAAGTCTGAGGTCAATTTGTTTTTTACATGTCAAAAAAATTGGTCTTTTTTTGCTCTGGCAATTTATTTTCCTTTTGTGCTTGGTGTTCTGAAATGTTACTATCTTGTAATTATGAGTAGTTTTTAAAAATTTATGTACATTTGAAAAAAAATTCTGCTTTGCATTAAAAATTGTTTTTTAATACAAAACTTGTGGGTGAGGGTGAGGAAGAAGAGGTGCTGTAAGTGAAAGAGGAGAAGAAGAAGAGAAGGAAAAAAGAAAGAAAAACAAGTAGGAGAAAAGGCTATGGCAGAGGAGAACATAAAACAGACATACCAGGAAAAGTGTGGAAAATAATGTTAATTATTAATATGAGTATAAATGTTGGAGAAATATATTAAAAATTCAGAAAATGAAAACATTTAGTTTGGTTGTACAAAAGCTATACCAATTTATAGCCAGATAAGCTGTTTACTATATAGGCCAACTTATAATGTAGTATAATTAATATATCATTAAATATATGCCCAGTTAGCTTCAGTCCAAGTTCTCTTTTATTAAAGCATTAAACTATATGCACATGGTCAATCTTTCCAAGTTACTCTTTACGTAGCTTGCTTATTTCTGTTTGTAAAATTTAGAGAGCCCTTGGATGAGGACCAAATCTGTTTTTTCCAATACCCTTAATTCGGGAAACAAAATTGGATAATTTTAAGAGTTATTTCCTGCATTTTTATATCTGTAATTCTAAATGATATGCTTATATGTTTTTTTAAAAATGTATCAATTCTAGACAATTTTGAGGTTGAGGATTTAATTCAATTACCACATTCTTTCACTATGGTTTATAGCACATTTAGTTTAGGTCAATAGTCAGGGTTTATATCATTTTGACTCTAAATATTGTTCATTCCTGTGCCAAGTAGAACATTATGATTATGTTTATTTTTTGATTCAGCTTTTCTTCTTATAGGAGTTAATAAAAGACTCAGTTTTCAGCCTGTGACTTCCTTTTGCTCTTCCACTGCACTGGGTGTCTTTTCCTAGACTCCATAGTTTCTTCTTTCAGGAGCTCCCTCATTATGCTGAAGCATACCCTTCAATAGTTTCTTTTCAAAAGATTACAATAGAAGTAAAATATTTGAGTTCAGAAAAAAAATGTCTTATTTTTACTCTTTCATTTAAGAGAGGGCTGTTCTGGGTATAAAATAAGTTTGAAACAATTTCCCTCACTATTTAAGACTTCCCTTCACTTTCTTTTCAAATAGGAAGGTCATGTTCTTCAGTTCTAAAATATTTTCTTGAATAATTTATTTGATCATTTCTTTTCCCTTTGTTCTCTCTTTCTACAACTCCTCTTAAGTGAATATTGGTCTTCTGGATTGATCCTCTAATATTATTAGCATTGCTTCCCTATGTTCCTTTGTCTTTCTTTTTCTGGGGTCTTTAAATTTTTCTCCCATTCTATTGAATCCTTCTAATTCAAATAGCATATATTTAAATCCTAAGAATTCTTTCTTTTTTTTTTTTTTGACTGTTCCTATTTTATAACAACCAGTTCTTGTTTCATGGATAAAATGTTTTAACTCTATGAGGATATTTATTATATGTGTGGGGAGTACCTTTTATTCTGATCTCAAATTTGTCTCTTTTTCCTCTAGATTTGTTTTCTGTTTGTTTGTTTTTTGTTATTTCATGGAGGAAGCTTTCCTCAAATAACTGGCAACCACTGTCATTTTCCACTTATATCTAAGGGTTAATAAAGTTCATTGAGAAAAACTTATACTGTGCATTGGCATGACTTGTTGACTAGTAAGCTTAGATTGATCAGGCCATGAACTAACCATTTCATTCAGAGACCCACAGATTTCAGAATCTTGAGGTCTTTGCTCTGGTAACATTGAATGTATTTCTTTGAATTACTGATGAAGAGGGAACACACCTGGTTGCTGGTATTCTCGAGTATAAGTCCTTTAATTCAGATTTTAGTGTTTCATGTATCCCCTTTTTAGGGACATATCTCTCTCATGCCATGGTTTGCACTTGGTGTTCCTTGTAAGAAGTCCTTCTGTTTTTACTTTTTCAGAGAAGAAAGCTTTGTTTTCCCTATGGGTGGGAAAAGGAAATTCACCTGGTTGCTAGGGGTGAGGAAGGGTACAGGGAATGTCAAGGACATCCAAAGTGGCCAACTCATAATCCTCACTTACCCCTCACCTTTTCCCCTCTTGCTTGTTTGCAGGTAGGTATTTGGTATGTTTCTATTTCACAAAAGATCACAAGCAACCAGGGGAGCTGTTAAATCTTAAGAAGTCCCAGCTGCTTGCCAGGACACAAAGGCTACTCTTTGGTAGAGCCCCCTCCCCCTGGAGTATATAAAAGCTCAGAATTCAGTCAGTGCAGGTGTTCCTTATCTCTAGGCAGGGGCAGATTATCCCTGTCAAGCCCATGGACCACTGTCTAGTTTATATTTTTCCCAAAGTTCTTCATTGGAGATCTGTTTTATGATGTTATTTGGAACTCCTTACTCTAGTCGCCAAAAACATAACTCAGGGCAGGTCGATGGATAACAGCTCTGCATACCTCTCTTCATGTTGGTGCTTTTGGAAACAGTACTCAGGTCACCTATCATTTCAGGTGTTGCAGAGAGGAGCGGGTGACAAATAGCATTGGGAGGTTTCAAGTATTCCACACGGGAATGGGGATAGGAGGTTACCACAAACCTGTGAGTTGTTCCCTTCAGCCCTTGGCCACCCCTGAGATCATTTTTCCCACATGGGAATACAGTATAAAAATTGATATCCCATTCCACTGCATATCCAAGCTGCAACTGCAAGAATATGCTACCCCATTCCAACAAATTCTGGCCATCACAATTAGTTGAGTGACAGACTGGGCACTCCCAGTGCTCTCATCTCCTGGCTGTATTGTCAAACAGTGGTAATACCACCTCCCTGATGGGGAAAAGGACATTACAGAATTCATAAATGACCTTCTATCTGGGGCTGTCTTCTGCTCCACTATTTCTGCCTATAATAGCCTGGTGTGGCTAGTGAAAAAGTCGAGTAGAGCAAGGCAGCTCACTATAGACTATCAGCACTTGAATGTAGAAGGGCACCCTTTGGCGCTCTTGGTCCTAGACATTGTGACTCTCAAAGAAGCCAGTATGGCTTGAGTTCTTTATCCATAAAGATATGCAGTTATTGACATGGTGAATGCCTTTTTCACCATCCCACTCCTGGAGGAGGAGCAGGATTAACTTTCTTTCCAATGTCAAGGCCTAAAGTATACCTTCACTTTACTTCTGAAAGATTATTTAAACTCCCCCATTTTCTGCCACCAATGGGTAGGACAGGATATGGGTAAGCTATCTCTGCCCAAGGACTCCAAGTGTTCCATATTGATGACATCAGATTGGTAGACTACAATGAGGACCATTGGGGGTATGGAAGCACTATCTAGGTACCCATGTTGATACACATGGTCAGGAATCATATCATGATGAACATTACTGGAATGCAAAGTCCATTTAATGATGGACCCAGACTCATGGAATTAGATGGACCTCCCACATCACTCACCACTCACAAGCAGTTGACGTTGGGGAGAAATTTAATGACTGGCTACAAAAAGAGCCTTGACATCTACACCCTGACAATTCCCTTACTGAATAGACTGTCTGCCTTACTTGGGCCCTCTGGATGCTGGACTCAGCAGTTCTCTGGAAGGCTAATATGGTCTTATCCTGCTTCCTAGCACAGGGAAGGGACAAGGGTGGGGGAAGAACTTAGGCTTTGCTGTGCGTCCACACTTACACCAATCAAGATGAAGACTGGCCCCAAAGCGGGGGACCAAGGACATGCCACATGAGACTCTCCTTTTCAATTACTGTCTGTCAAGGAATCATCCTGATTTTTATCCCATTACACTGTCCACACAAGGGTGGGAGGTTAGTGCTGCCAGGTGGAGGTGAGTGATGAAGGAAGCAGGCCTGGAAGTGCTTAACACAAATGGGGTGACAATCCAGAGGGCAGGTCAGTGGGGTCTGGCACAAACACACTTGAGGTTAGTGGGAGAAGCCTACCCCTGGTTGGGCCACCAGTCCCCTTGGGAACAGTCACCATTTAACTTCAAGGAGTCCTGACAACTCCTATCTATCAGGAAGAGGTGGAAGTGGGCTGGAAGATATGGATAAAGAACTCAGAGCAATGGGAACAAGGTGAGGTTCAAGGAAAGGGTCAGACCAACTCAGTGACCTTAGAGGGAAAAGATAAATTACTACAGATAGGCTGAGAAAAGTGTCTCCCACAGGAAGTAATTGCATGGCCACCCTGCCAGGACTGGTTGCCACTCCCACTCATGTTTCTGAATATTTGGTCCAGTGGCAACCTGGAAGGAAAACCCCTTTGTCTAGTGGACCTGGGCCATCATGGCAGCACGACACCTGACCGACTGCTGGATCTGCCATCTGACCTCTCACACCCTCTCTCCTCTTTGCTGAGTCCAGCTTGCCACTCAGGGAGCTGACTCCCCCTGCCTCACATTTTTTACTAACATCAGAAAGTCCTTTATTTATGCCTTGTGACAAAGATAATGGCACAGCCATTGGCTGTGCACCCTTCTTATCCACACCCCTGGACAACTGTCAGGATGCAATGAAACTGGTAAATGACTCAGACATCTTTCCCCAAGATGACCAGTGACTTGCTAGGAGTAGACTACACTCCCCACAAGGTTTATCTTCTTTGTAGAGGAAACAAAACCTCCATTGGTTGGGCTATTCCCTGCATAGGTCTTTGGACAGATGGGACAACGCACTCTCAGATTTCTGACTATCCCCATGAATCAAGTCCATTGGGTGCAAAATGTACAAGCAGATTCTATGTGGGACCTCTCCAGCTGGCTCCTGGGGCCTGGGGGACATGGATGCAGTCATTACTCCAGCAGGCCTGATCACCCTGCCTGGAATAATGGTATGCATAGGAATCATCAAAGCCCTCCTGATGTGCTGTAGCTGCTGGCATTCCCAGACTTTTACTATCAACACTGTTGAGAGCTATGGGCCAATAGACCTGACCTGTCTCTGCCTTCATGTCTGAGGTGGAAAGTGGGCTTATGTTGTGAAAGCTACCATGGAGTTCCATAGGCTAGGCCTGGTAGAGGCCTGGTAGAAGCCAAGGGGTAGTCTGTTGGGATGACACACAGCAGTCATCTCCCAGCCCTCATCTACTTCCCTCCTTTCCCCTCGTGCTTATTTGTATGCAGGTGTTTGGTATGTGTCTATTTAACAAGAGGCTGAGGGTAACAAGGGAGTCTTGAATTCTTAGTCAGCTCCAGCTGCTTGCCAGGGCAAAAAAGTTGCTCATTGGCAGAGCCCCTCCCCCTTGGAGTATATGAAAGCTCAGCACTCAGTCAGTGTAGGTGTCCCTCATCTCTGACACAAAGAGAGGAGTGCGGAGTTGCCATCCACTGACCCTGACCCCAAGTAGTTGGCCTCCCTGGGGGCCAAGGTGGGATCTTTTCTTCAGCTCTTTTGGACCCTTTGTGCTGTGTGAGCAATAAAACAGTTATGTCCTGAAAGTTTCTGTTGTGCCTGAGCCTGTGTTTCCACAATGCACCATATAGAAAAATTGCTCCACAAAGGGCTTCTGGAATACCTGTCCTTCCTCTTTCCCTACCCTCTTTGGGACCTGAGAATTCCAAGTGCTAGATGCCTGTAAGGAGTTTGTGGGGGCAAACTGGATCATTAGAACTATTAGAAGGGGTTCTGTTACCACATAAAATTTTAAACATCCACTGCTTTGCTAAATTAACTGTTATACATCCACTCAATTTCCATCTTCCAAAGTTTGTTCAAGTATCTTATCTGCTGCTGTTTCTTCTGTTATCTTGGTCCTCGGTTCTGAAAAAATGTCTCTTTTATATATTTACTTTCATTTTAGAAGGGTTTTAGAAGAAGAGAGGAGATAAATATGTGTAGCCAACCCACTGCATTAACCAGAAGTCCATATTCCAGAGCCTTTTCACTGTCACATGTGGTATTTTAGACTGTAGCTGCAGCTGGAATGTCACTATGGCCTCTGACCTTGCCTCTGCCCCCTGGCATACCACCATCCTAGCAATTTTAATTTCTTCTTCATCAATGAAACAGGCTGGAGAAAATGGTTTTATTCTCCAAATATGCATGGAAAACGGATAATTTCCCTGGATTTAGGAGGAAATGTAGTTACTGCAAGCTCTTTAAATAATTTGGAGTTTTTGTTCATTCTATTTTTGATATGTTTCAACACTATCCCGGAGGTCCACTGGGTACTTATTTAGGGTCATAAGGAAGAGCCTCCTTGTTTTTAAACACAGATGGGTAGGAGGGATGATTCAGTGTAATGAGATAGTCTGCCATTTCAGTAAATTTAATTAAGGGAGCTTTTTATTTCATGGAGAGAGTATCCCCACATTAATTATCAAGACCTTGTGCTTCCTTTATCTTTCTATTTTCATGTATATATTGCTATGGTATGTGTATGTTACTCCTAGTCAAATAGGGAATTCCTTCTGGTTTTGTGACTAATTGATGCTTGAGCAGTATGCCAAGGAGGTTTTCATTATGCAAGGTGCTAAGTCAAAGTACCCAATGATCTGTGAAGGAAATAGAACTTCATCTTTGGTATTTTAAAAGTACTTTCCAAGATGTTATAACAGGTCACCACAAAGAGGAAAAAAGCCTTGAGTAATTTTTTAAGAAAAAAGAATGTCCAAGCAATGTCCAAGATAGGATAGCAAGTATGTCCTATCTCCACTTAAAAACACATGAACTACATGCAGTCTGAGTTTTTCCCAAGCAGAGTTCCTGAATAGGTAGAAGGAAAGTTCTGCAAAATGCATCATCCATAAGCACTGTGTTAAATTTCTCAATTACTCAAACTCTACAGAAACTTTCATACCACTTGCTGAACTTATTAGTTCATTTTCAACTGCAAGAAACAACAAAGTAGTTTCTTTCCTATTTTTTTTGGCCATGAAAAATGAGTATGGTCATAAACTAGATATGTATCATTAACATTTATATCTGAAGGGACTATGGCCAATTATATTATTTCCATGTTACCTGGAGGACAACAAATAGAAATAGGGGAAAAGTCTAGAAGGTATTTGCACACAGAATGGCTTTACTAGTATGGCACAGACAAAACTCAAGCCTAGGGGCCATGTCAATGGGTGGGTGAGTAGGTGTGTATGAAGGATCATTCAGTTTCTTTTCTTCCAAGACAGGAGGTGGTGTATCATAAGGAAGGTAAAGAATTTTGGCCTCAGGCACATCTCCCTGAAACATGACCATTAGCCAGTCATTTACCCTTATATGAGAAAAGTGTATAATACGTAAATCACAGGGCCTCGATAAAGACCAAGTGCCGGAATCAATGAAACATGGGCAGCACAATGTATTGCACGTAACAGGTGCACAATTCAGTAAGTTCAAATCCCTCCCTTTCCCACTATATAACAGATCCCACTCATTACACCAGGTATTATTATGCTGGGATGCTACACAGTGATACCTACCCACTATGGCTCTTGCCTATAAAGCCTGCCAAATGTGGCTGGCTCCTCCTTCCCATTCTTATATACTTGGGGTTCTTCCTCACAAATGGAACTTGAAGTGTTTTCTTCCACAACAACAAGACTTCTTCAAGTATAAAAGTAAATGCCTGGAAGTGGGGCAGCTTTCTCAGATTTTTTTAAAAATTGACAGGTCTAATGAGTATACACTCTAAAGTAACAGGAACCAAACAATAATAACTTTCAAAGCAAAACAAATGCTGGTGGCTCTATCCCCATCTATGACACCTGGGATTTGATTTCTTTCTAACTTTCTTTCATTTTTATAAATATGATAGGTTCACAGTCATTAAGGTTTGAGATAATGTGATAGAAATTCAGCCTTGACCAAGACACTGTCTGACCTATATTATGGGATTATTTTATTAAAATCTCTATATTAGGTATTAGAAGTTTGAATCAGTAGAAAATTAAATCGCTCAAAAGGAACTTTTATTGGTTGAGTTGGTTGGGTCTTTTCCTTCTAGCTGGATCCATTGCTTAGTCTAGCTCTAAGGGGGCAGCTTCTGCTTTCTCTTTCTTAGCTAGGCCTCAGAAACTTGACAGTTTCTATCTGGATACCTGATCCCAGTGTTTGTCCCATTCTTACTGTGCTTCCTGGCCCTTTTTGAACCACAAAGAAGACGCTTCAGGAGCTCTAAGATCCATGACTCTGCCCACATTGCAGCCTGCTGCACGGAGGGCTCCTAGTTCCTTACTTCTGGGTGAAAGACACTGATCCCAATCACACTTCCCTCCCCCAGACTGTGTATACACAACGAAATACAGCTTACTATTTAACTGGTATTCAGTTGCTAGGAAAGATTTTTTTTTCTGTTATGATGCAGAAAGAAAGAATTCAACTTGCTTTGTTAGATAGTTAGCTCTATATTTAAAAATTCTAAATTGTCACAAATGAGCTGATGAAGAGAGTTTAGGAATTAAATGTGGGAAATGAGTATAAATTTATGCGTTACACATTATCTCCTATTGTTCAGCATATTATTTTTTTAATGCTACCATTTATTAAGCATTTGCTAAGGACTCAGTGCTAAGGGCTTAATGCAAATCATCACATTTCATTCTTACAAGGTAACATTATTCTCACAAGTGATTAACACGTGCCCAATGTATGATCACTAATAAGCGTGGTGCAGATCTTTGAACCAAGGCATGAACACTCAGGAGCTCACACTCAAACTCCATACCACCACCTTCCACAGTGAATTAGTCATGCTTCATGGTTGTCTCAGACTGTAAGCCTGTGGAGGGCCTAAGCTGAAACTTTCAGATCTCAACTTGCGAATACAAAGGAATCATAAATGCATGCTTTTTGATTAAGATGATAATAATTAAAAATAAAATTGTATGAATGATAATAGGGAAAACTGGTTAGTCAATTTAATAAAGCCCCCATCACCACTCCACTAAAAATACATTTTAGCATCTTGATGATTTAATAGAAGACTGCTATATTGCAATTCCCAGCTGTACAAAACCTATTCTCAAGCATGATCATTATAATCTCCTGCTTTATTAAACATCTGAAAGGAATGGCATAATGGTCCTTCAAGGACAGCTCCATTAGGAAAAAAGAATAGAATAATCTACAGTATAATGTGTTTAAAATGCTTTTTAAAAATAATGTTGTCATTAAGGTGATCAGCATCTAGGTGATTCTCATTGAAATAGCCTGATGTCTGCTGATTAAAGAGACAGCTGCACCCCCTTTCCAGGTCCGTTAAATGAAACAAAGATATAATCTACACAAGTCTTTCTGTGGTCAGGTTTCATTAGAATGGAAATCCTGCAAAACCAGTTAGACATCAGTGCCATAAACTGTTAGGAAATAGTGGAAATGGAATGATACGTAGCTTTTTTCATCAATAAAATTTAATTGACTATATATATATTCTCGTTTAGAAATTGGTCAGAATGACCCCAAATTTCAGTTTGATGCTAAGAGAACTGCCTTCTGAAGTCAAATATGATTTTTAACGAAATCACAAGCCCACACCATTCTTCTTCATCTTTCCTTGGCCAAAATTATATCAGGCATTCAGAATGAATCTTGCCCCAAAGTTAATTACTATACCTCAATCAGTGTCTAAGATTAAAGGAGGAACCATACTGGTCTGTCTGAAAAACTAATAAGGTTAATAACTTACATTTCTATTGTGATTTAAGGTTTACATATACCTTTCATATCTGTTACCGTTTTAAAATTCTCACATCAACATACTACGAATCATATTTTTTCAGATGAGATAAAAGGAGACTCAAAAAGATTATGTGACTTGCCTGAAATGACAGAAACTTAAAACTGGCCCTGGGCTCTTTTTTAATAAACTATCTTTTTTTAAGTCACATTTCCCTCCCTACCTGGCACTTGCCACACTTCCCAAATTCTACAGAACATTATTACATGCTTTGTAAATGAATCTGTAAATGGTTTGTGAAAAATGAACCTCTTACAGCTCTGCAGGCAGCAGACAGTGATAACTATTATCTGCCTGCTGTGAGACTTAAGGCAAGTTAGTAAATCTCTCTGAAACTTAACTTTCTCTCCTTTAAAATCAAAATAATAGTACCAATTTGCTTTTGAGAGAAATAAATGAAAGAGCCTATAAGAGAAATTCTCACAAAACTTGGAACATAGTTACTTTTCAAACACTAGCTCTATATTAGGAGCCAGAATTTGAGCATTATCAGAATCTAGATGATAATTAACACTATATGTAGACAGTTGTTTTCAAAGATGGGATTTGGGGATGTAAAATAAGAAGAGAGTAGACTTGGATAGCATGCTCATTTATAAAATTGGAAATAAAATCATGGGGAGGATACAGAAATAGGAAAAGAACAGAAAGATAAAAGGCTAAAGGAAATAAAAAAATAATTGAAAGAAAAACGACACTTACACATATGCTCTTACCAGCATATGGATGATAATGAAACTGCCCAAAGTAAAGCTTTCATATATTAATACATATTTAGTCCTCCAACTAACCCCATGAGATAGCTATTATTATTACTGTACCCATTTTACAGAAGAGTAAATTGAGGGAAAGAGAGCTTAAGCATCTTGCCCAAAGTCACACAGACAGTGGGTGACAGAGCTGAGATTCAAACTCTGACAGTCTGACTCCAGAGTCTGTGCTCTTAAACTACATGCTATTCTGCTACTGGTCTGAGATGGAAGTCAAATGCAGCAGAGGAATTGAGTGGACACTGAAAAAACTCAACTAACAAACTGGAGGTGTCTTATCTTGGACATAAAAATCACCTAAGCGTACTACGGTGTGGACATACTTGGCAGTGCGACAGGTCACTAAAAGCTTCGGATGATGAACCTGTAACATAGGTATTATTCTTCATGTAATTTCAAAGATTGAAGAGTCCCTTAGGCTGAATGGCTGTGGCTGAAAGACCCAGCGTTTTCCCAGCAATCCATTCCAAACATGAGGCATGTGAGGTTTGCCCTTTCATGGAAAGCCAAGCTGCTCAGAGAAGTGAGCAAGGCCCTTGCACTGTCTGCCAGGCTTCCATAACAGAGATGGACTGCTCAGGGCTTTTTTCCTTAATTGCTGTCCTTCCTCATAATTGCCCCCACTTCATTTCACTGATCGGTAGCTACTTAGGCATTTTATCACTCCTCCTTACCGCAGAGATCCTAACAGGTGGAGCCCTTCAACACTGGCTCTGCGGTTGGAACCAGTTCAGAAAGAACTGGTGGTTCCATTGCTAGTTGTTTTGGCCTTGGATAAGACATTTAACCTCCTTGAGTACATTTTTATCTATAAAAATTGGTACAATAGGACCCATCTCTCAGGGTAGCTGCAAGGGTACCATGACATTGTACCTGTGAAACTCTAAAAACATTTGTTGAATCTGAACTTCAGTAACAAACTTCACTTATGAACAGCTGGACTGTCTGTTTCTAGACCCTCATTGCTAGTGAATCCATCTCAACTTTAATGATGACTTATAAATCACTTGGATTAAGTAGTTCAAAGAATTGGATGTGACATCACATACAGGCCCATCTCTTTCCAGCATACCCAGCAACGGCACTTTACTGTATAGCCTTTGCTGCCGAAAAAATGAGTGCAGCCAAAATATCCTGAGCCATTATATATCATTAAGGTCACGTTTAGCATGGGAAAACTGCTTTCCTGTCATTTTTATGGCCCATACATGGGCCGCAGTATTTTTCATTTTTCACAGAGAAGTGGACATTTTGGAAGACCCATAAGGCAGCTATCAAAATCAGGATTTAAAAAAGTGCCTCATATTTATTATATAGTCCAATCAAGCTTTGTGGACCAGAATTAAAATGAACTCATCATTTCACAACAAATCTTTTTTTTTTTTTTTCAAATTAGCCCAAAAGCACACCCAAGCAGGATTTTTAAAAAAAGGTCAAGGGGTGATTCCAATCAACAAATTTAGGTACAATGAGTTCTGCCTAAATCTGAAAATGACTATGGAGAGTTGAAAATTTCCATTCAGATATCAGTTTGTAAGAATGGATGTTTAAGGGGCAAAATATAAATAAAACATTGCTTACAAGAAAGGGAACTTTATGCTAAAGCTGAGGGAACTGAGGCCATAAGGTAAAAAAATTGCCCCTTGTTACATACCTAGTTGGTATAAAAACAAATTCTCTTTCCTCCTAGACCAGTGCTGTTTTGAAAGGATTCTAAATCCAGGGACATAAAAGCTATGTTTGATCTGATCCCCATGTGCAGCCAGACCCACCCACCCACCTTAATATCAGGGAAAGCCCAGCTGTACCTTTCTCCAAATTTAAGAATAGTCTTTGGAAGGGCACACGGTCAATAGTAGGTTGATCAAAAATTCATTTCCATTATAATAAGAACACTGTAGGTTGAAGACCTGAATTTTTTTGTTTCTCCTTGAATCACATGCACACAAGATCAAGATACAATGATCTATGATGCTAACTTAAGGTGGCTGAGATTCTAGGGAAATAAATTGTTTGGAGCAATTTTACTGCTGAAAAATCTAGAATTTATTGTCTCTGTCTAGCATTTATTGTCAATGACATCTGTGGAGATTTTCAGACAAGAATGTATTGTCTTCCACATCTCGCTCCAGTTCAGTGCGCTGTATTCCACTCAGGACTTTTTTCTTTTTAAAGAACCATCTGTTTAAAGTGACTTTATTAATTCATTTTGGTGTATTATTTGACATGTCTACAAATTACACATCATAAATTTTCTAATAACAAATCATTCATAGAGTTCTAGGCAGAACCTAGCATGAGAGTCTAAATATAGAAGTGGTATTTACATATGTTCCCAAGTAATTCATACCTAACATAAACCATGTTTGCTAACACCAAGAGCACACTGTAGACAAGCTCTGATAACACTGAATATAATGAAGCTATAGATTTTACATCGTTAAGGCCTAGTGAGCTCTGCAGTGAAGCTGTAATTTTACTGTAATTATACATCTCTCTCTTATCTCAGTGTCTTCTCTAAAAATATCATGTGCAATTTGAAGCTTAAGGCAGACGTTTTCTGAAAACTTTGCACTAAGTCCATTATTCTCTTGTCGTAAACATTTTGACCACTGGCCCTACTTCCGGTGGTGTTCAAAAGAGCATAAGTAGAATTACTCTAATACTTTTTATTTGTAAATATCCACACAGCATCACATGTTACGCTGCAGATTTTAGAACTTTTCAACCAGCATGCTAAAGTAAATCCCACAGTGCCTTGTCCTAGCTCATGGTGGGAAGCATGTAAGAGAGTTGGTAGTAGGATGGGGGGGGGGGGCACCTGCCCAGAGGAGGGTGCGGGCTACTGATGCAAGAGGCGTGAGCTCCCAAGGCTGGATGATGATAACGGGCTATCTCACAGGGTTCCTTGCTTGACCCGAGGCCCACAGGTAAGGGGACAGTGTTCAGTTTCCATATCAGAGAAATCAAATAAAAAGTTATTTGTGCAGTGAACAGTTTTTGTCTTATATCAGCTATGTCTTCGTTATTTACATTCTGAAAATGGACGCTAATGGATGTATATATTTGATTGGATATGACATTCTTACTCATATCTTAATGGTTGACTTCTACCAGTCTATCTATATTACATTGTAGTTTATTTATCCAAACATATTTAAGTATATATAAATATATACCTAGTTTCAAGTATATATGTGTGTATATTCATATATATATACATATATATTTACTTTTTTTTTTTTTTAATGGAGAATAAGTGACAATACCCTCTCCATGAAACTCCTCTTGGCTTTGGTAGCACTCACACTTCCCTGGTTTTCATGCCTTCCAAAATGGTCTTTTCTCTGAGTCTTTCTATTGTTCCTTATTCTCCTGTCATCCCTTGAATGACTGTGAAATCTAAGGTTCTGACCTCTTTTCTATCTCCATATCCCCTGATCTGTGGCACCACATTCTAATTACCTGAGTATGTTCACATCTATTTCCAGCTAGCTGCCTAATCAACTTTCTATTTGTATTTCAGTCTTCTGCATTCATTACCTAGCCTAGACAAGTTGATAAATGTGAACGTGCACATAAACACACACACAACCCACTCCTTCTAATTTCACTAATGCTATTTATCATACCAATATTCTCTCTGAGTCAGTCATTCAAAATCACAGCCACCTTGGATTCCTCTCTCCCTTGTTAGGGTCACTTTGTGATAGCATCACAATCGCATGTGCTTTCTTTCTTTCTTTTTTTTTTCTTTTTTTTAAATTAAAGAAGTTGTGAGCTTATAAAACAATCATGCATAATGTGCAGAAATCCCATACACCATGCCTTCATCAAAACCTTACGCTGTTGTGAAACATTTGTTACAGGTTATAAGAGAACACGAGTGGACTATTACCACGAGCTATGGTCCAAAGTGCACACTTGGTATATTTTCACATACACCTATTATAAAAACTATGTATTAGTATTGTACATTTGTTATAGCTCATGAGAGAACACTCTGACATGGCTTTCTTCTTTGAGTTCCCATTCGATTCACCCTGGATGAAACTAAGCACCTCTTTGATTGTATTTTTCTTATGCATAAAAAAATTCAAGAAGGCTTTGGCACTGTAACTTAGTGCTATAAATCAGCCACTTAAGTTTTTCACAGATATGCACGTCTGTGACATTCTCCCTTTCCCTTCAAACCTTTTGTCTCCCTGTTCTCCTAAATATCAACCATCTAAAAATACTTTCCTGTATCTACACTTGCTCTTCCCTCAGCCTTCATCTACACCTCCTGAAAGTTTACTTTTCTTCAAACTTCAACTCAAACCACATGTCCTCTGAGAAACCTTCCAAAAATATTCCAGGGACTCTCTCTCTGGACTTAAACTGCTATGGCACCATAGACCACTCATATCACTTCTATGGCACAAAGTCTTGACCAGCCCTTATTTGTGCCCTTGTCATATCTCACCATCACAGTGTCAGTGTTGGAGATGGGGACTGTGCCTTACTTATCACTGTAGCCCTCATAGGATCCAGCACTGGGCCCTTGTACATAGTAGATGCTCAGTAAACATATGTTAAATTTTGAGCACTGAGTATTTCTGTTTCCAAAAACAAGAAGGAAGGGATTCTGGAAATGAATGGAAATAGAGGTATCAGAATGTAGAAAACAGGTAGACAAGGAAAATCAACTATGCATGTGGGGAATTATATGGAGCCCTTTGTATAAACTTTGAGGTTGGAGATCCAGTATCTTCAATGACCCTAAGATCCCACACTCCAGGGAAAACTCATCAATCCCTAGTGTCAGGCTGGTACTTTTCTAGCCTCTACTTCATTCCTCTGTGCTGGACAACTCAACTTCATTTATAGAATCAGCCCTACTCAATTCCAAGGGCCTCTGCTCTGATGCTTTATTTCAGCCATTTTATCTGGGCGCATTTCTTCTATCTAATACTCCAGTTTCTTTGCTTTATGCTATGGCTATGCCGTACTAATCTTCCCTGTCCCCCAGTTTCCCTGAGCTTTGGATTCTAGCTTATGTTTCTGTGTTTTGTCCTCACACAGCTTCTGGCACACACACTTACAACTGAACATCAGCCAGATAACTCTACCTGCTGAAGTACCCTTGATACCAAATGCCTGCCTCCTATAAACCACTGCTGAGCTCCAGCCACCTGTCCAGATGCCCCTGTTACTCCTTACTGTGATGTTCTCCCTTGTGCTGGTTCTTGCTGGAGCTGATGCCAAGCTTTGGCAGCCCTTAGATGTCTCCAGGTGCAGGCAGCTGGATGTATGTCCACGTACCCAGAGCATCCAGGTGGAATGGTCTGGCTCAGGACCCTGGACACTTACCCTATGGTTCCTTGCTGCTCTAGTTAACCTGGCTCTGCCTGATTCTGACCACAGATGTGACAAGCTGGCAAAAGGCCAGCTGTTAGAGAAACCAGAAACACCCAGCACAAACACCATGCTACCTTCCGAGCAGTTGGGACCAGCTGCTGCTGCCTATAGTTGCTATTGTGTTGAACTTATAAATCAGGTTCCAAGACAATATGACATACCCTCAGGTGATTCTGTAAGGCTGTGGTCAGAGAAATACAAATGAGCTTCAGAAAAGTGAAACATTTTTAAGAGGAAAGGCATTTAAAATATCATTGTTAGCCTCTATACTACTGTGATGGGGATAGCATGCATCCAAGCAATAAATACATGCACTTTGAATTGCTCCAAAACCTTTGAAATAAAACAAATTTCATTTTTAATGCGCACTATAAACTTTTTCCTGAGGATATCAGCTAAGATTGCTCCAACTTTAAAAAATAATAATAACTGTCTTGTTCTGCATTCCTATAGCTTGAAATAAATAGATCAACTAACTTTAAAGTTGGCAGGTTTACAGTTCTCACAGAGAACAGAAATTAAAGCCAAACTGAAGATAAAAAAGTAAGTGTTTTTTATATCTATGAAGTCTTAAAATTACAGAGCTGAATACACAAGGTCAGTACAGAGCTGGCAGAGCTGAAACTTAACTATTTCCTACATTAGCCTTATTTCCTAAAATGAGAAAGTGTGATTGAGCAGGTGGAGATGTGAGCTGAGCAGTAGATGAAGGACGGGCTGTGGTTCTGCCTCTCTGGGCAAACTTTTCAACCTGAGTAAACATTTACAGTCAAATGCTCAACTCAAGGCTCTGACTAAAGCTATTCCTAAAAAAAGATGTCCAAATGTGAATTTTGAAATATAATGCACCCCCAATTATTTACAAACTTCCCCATCTTTAGTTAGTTTGCATTTCTTTTCCTATATATTTGTATTTCCTATTCCCTCAGTGGTTAGCTCCACTGCACAAGAGCTGGATTTTGTTATCAGTGGCTAAGGTCCCAGTGCCCAGTAGAACGTCTGACCCATGGCAGATTATCAATACATATTTGTGGAATGAATTATAGTGACCTTCTCACAGGAGCTCACTAACCCTGGCAGCTATTCCAATGCTTTAAAAAACCTTCACTTGTTCACAGAATGTATTAGGACATCCAAGCTTTGTAATTTTAGGTGTCACTTTCAAAGGTAAAATTTTATTTTATCACTTTGAGAGCCTATCTCGAAAGCATGAGAAAGAATGTTAATCTTCATCATAATTGCGTCTCTGATCACTAGAAATTTAACATTTAATTGTCTTGAATTTGAATTTGGTTTCCAGGAAGCTTCAAAGAATTAGCATACTCTGAGTAAATCCTTGTAAGATATTAGTTTTTGATCTCAAAGGATAGTTAATTTAGGTTGTTTACATGACAGATTTGGACAGAGTTAAAGGTTAAATTCTACGTTTGAAGTCTAAATCAAACTGACAGTTGATATTAATAATTTTATAGTTACTGAAACTATGATTAGAATTGTCTAAATACTCTTGTGTTAGTAAAAGTGTCAGATGATTCCCACTCATTCTCCTGGCAGATGACCTGACTTTTAAATTTTCATTACCCTTAAAATTACCAGCTTCGAAAGTGTTTATGAAATGAAATTAGCATGAACATTTAAATGAGATTTTTCTGAAAAGTTACTTGCTCATATAAAATTGAAAGTCAACAATGAAATTACTTAAATTAATCATTCATTCATTAACTCAACACATAATTATTGAATGTCTGGTGTGTGTTATTTACTATACCTCTGGGGATGAAAAAAAAAAACATAAAATACTGTCCCTATCATCCAGAGTTTAGTGAGCGAGTATGCATATATTTGTGAATTTAATAAGCATCGGAATTTACAAAAACAGCATGAATTGGGTCCATATTAGGCTTGAAGCTCAATGAGGGTAGAATCACATCTGTGTTGTTCACCATCAAATCCCTCATATCAGGAAAGTAGAAATAATTAGCATTTATGAATTGCTTTCATAGATATTCAATGTGCCAAGTGAGATGAAGACATATACAGGGTGCTTTTGTGCCTAAAAGGCTATGCTGTCTCCCAGAGTCTGTAGCATCCTGGTGGTATCTTTCCAGCAATCCTTAGGGTTCTTTGGCTTGCATCTCTGCCTCCGTCACAGAAGATTTGCCTCATTCTCTGGCTTCTTTTGATTTCTGGCTGCTAGCTCTTTGTCCAATTTCCTTTGCTGATAAGAACTTCAGCCATATTGGAATAAGGCCCACCCTCTTTTAGTTTGGCCATACCTTAACTAATAATATCTTCTAAGGTCCTTATTTACAAAAGGGTTCATACCCACAGGAACATAGATTAAGACATGTCTTTTGTCAGGGGCATGATTCAGTTCCCAACATAAAGCATTCCAGGCCAACAAAAGAGCATATGCCAAGGCATGGAAGCATGAGAGAACATGACATGCTCAAAAGCCCACAAATGCTTTGGTACAGCTGAAGCATGCCTTTTAATGGAGAGAATGGTAAGGAAATTTGAAGAGTGCAGTAGACACAATCAGTATTTTTCTAAGCCTTTGTCAAAAACTGTTAGCTAAGCAAAAACAATACTTCTGAAAGCAATCTAAGTGAAAAATTGTTATTGAGTTAAAGTTGCTTTCTTACACAGAAAGGAGGACCTTTTACTATTTAATTTATAAAGTTTAATTAACAATTTTACTTTCAAATATTAGTACTTTTTATTACCTCCAGAAAAACAATTTAGCAATTTCTATAAAAGTCTGGAATCAAATCAGAGCCATGGCTTTTCCATGACATAATGAGGATTTAATATTCTAATCTTCTGTTCTCTGATAGAGCCAGCATCAAAACCTTCAAACCTCACACCACCATTTCTCCCCAGGCTGTTAAACTATTTAAACTGTGAATGGAAAAACACAAATTAATATGTGGATCTAACTAACAAATAAATGGTGGCTCTTGGATGTTCTAGAGGTTCTTTATTTTGTGTGCACACCCATGACTAATTTCTACTGTGTGCCTCAGGACAATAAAAGACAAGGAGTTTGGCCACAGTTGGAAAACTGGGGGAGCAAAACCAATCCTCCTACCTTGGAATAGGAGACAAAGAGATGAGATTCAGAGGATTGCAACTAGGATGTTAGCATATCTCAAACTAAGCTTTACAAAGCACGACTGAGGGTTTGGGGATGTTTCGGTTGAAGGACTAAATATCTAGGAGAACAGGGATAACTGTCTTCAGTCTTTGTAGGGAAAGTAATAATGAAAGGGGAATAGCTTAAAAAAACATGGAAAGTTTGAGAAAGTTTAAGACATTTTGGAATGACAACGGATAGGCCAGTTTACAGAAGTAGAGTCGGTAGTGCGACTGTGGGGGAAAAGATGAAAAAGTTAAATTGAAGCCGTGAGATTTTATCTGGCAAGCATTTTCAAGTAAAACAAAATCATCAACCAAAATGTAAGAAGACTGGAGTTATCCTTCTCTAAACATTACAGTTCTGCAATTTTTGCTCTTTTCTGCATTTCACCTAAATAAAGCTGTACAGTGAAAGAGAATTGTCATGACTTCCTTGGTTGCCTCTGTGACAGCTTCATCTTTCAAGCAAATCTCTAGGATAAAAAAAAAAGATTCTCAGGCCTTAAAAAACCCTGTGGTACTGTAAGTCTGCTAAGCCAAGAACAAACTACAGACCAAGCAACACTAAGACCTAAAACTGGAATCTTCCCCAGTGTAGCATGTAAACACATTACTCATAGATACACTGGCCAAACTCCAAACAACCTACACAAAAAATGAAGATGAGAGAAAAACAATCAAGGCACAGATAAAGTAGTGAGACTGCATACAGAACAGAATTAATTAAAATGCCCTGCAGATACATTGAAGTTGAATTTTCTCCCTCTCTCTCTTTAGGCTTTTCACTTTTTTGACCAGGGTAATTAACCACTAAGGAAAACCCTTCTATCGTGATTTTTGAGTTTAAAAGCAATATTTAAAAAGGTAATAAATATTAAATTAATATAGTATCTCTAATTTAAATCTAATGAAAGATATATGTTAATGGTAGAGTTCTGTTTCCATTGCGGCCTGAGGAATAAACACTAGACTGAAGGGTTGAGTAAGCCAAAAAAAAGGAGCAAAGAGATGTAGAATTGCTGACAAATTTATTATGTGCTAATTTTGGTATCAAGCTGACCTCCTAATACCAATAGCTGCTGACCCATGCTTGAGCTTACCTTAACCTTCACACATCATGCCCTGCTCTACAAAGTTGCTCTCTCCAGGGTCTCTTTCCAGTATCTCCTCACCTTCACTCTGGCCCCATAACTTTTGGTAGTAACAGCGAGCTTTCACCTATCTTACATCCATAGCTCAGTTACAGCTAGGGATCAATGATACCATAAGACTCTAAGAAGTAAATACCTTTGCAACTCCTGCAATTTACCGTTTCCTCTCTGGCATCAGAGGTGGGTTACTGAGACTATATTCTCCTCCTGCTACAATTTGTAAAGGAATGCCCAAGGGGGTCATAAATGGAACAACTGTGGACATTGTTATCCCTCTAGGAAATTTTCTTACATGGTCCCAGGCTGATGCTGAAATATGTATTCTAGCATAAATGCCCATTGTGACTTGGGAGTTTATTTTAAATTGAATCTTTAATATGCAAATGTGAGATTCACCTGGGGCACCACAAGAATGAAATCTATCCTCCATCCTGTCCTGCGCACTTACATTAAAGGGAAGAAGAGTAATTTTTAACACACCCCTATGATGGTTTTATGCAAATTCTTCAAGCTAGGCAAATTATTTTTGTGTTAAAATTTTTCAATCCCATAAAAACAGGAGTGAATTTATGTGGCATTTTAAAACTATGTTAGGCACATTGTAAAGCTATTTCATCTCATGTATAAAGAAGAGTGAACATAAAAACAGGCCATGGCATAATTAATGGTGAAATGATTTATAGCACGAACTCCTTCTCCATACACATTTATGAATTTTCTGAAGTCTAGGACAAGTTCTTCCCCTCCCCACCTCCAATCTTTGCCCTTATCACAGGAGGGAAAATGGTAAAATGGTATCAAGCTAAACTCACAATATGAAGCTTAAATTTTTTCTCTCACAGGTGCACTCACATATATACACATACACAATCCTGTGATAGTTCTCGAATTTGGCTGCATGTTAGAATTGCCTCGAGAGGGCCCCCAAAATACTGATGCCTGGATTCCAACCCCAGAGAGTCTGATTTAATTGATTTGGGGTGCAGCCCAGGGCACTGAAATTTTTATACGGTCCCAGGTGATGCTAAGATGTAACCCAAATTGAGACTACTACACAAGAAGTATTTTAAGATTTTTATCCAAAGCAATAATATGGAATTTAAATTACTACTGTGATTAAATCACTTGAAGATAAACTCAGAGACCACGCTATACATTTGTTCCACTTTTAATTCGCCCTGGAATTTAGGATTTATAGCAAGTTTATGATTTATAGCAAATTCAACAAATATTTCTTGAGCACTTTCCCTGTCCCAGGCACTGCGATAGGCCCTGGAGATGCCATGAGAAGGCAGGCAGTCATGCCTTGTCTTCACAGACTGTAGGGTTGAGCAGATATTTGTGGGGTGCGTTTTCTACTTCCTGCATTCCAGCTAATGCAATTCTACCTGTGCATACTATTTACTGACTTAATACTCACTGACTATTATCAGGTGGTTCTTGAAGTAGATATTAGATTCCCCTACTTGGAACCTCTGTTTTTTATTTTCTTATAAACAGAGATAAAAACTTGTGAACTCATATGTATTTATAACATCAATAAGAACTAGTTAACATTTCAAAAAATCACCTGAAAGATGAATAGGAGATATTATCTCCTTATGGAGATTTGATCCTCCCTTGTGAAGTTTATGAGAGAAATTAAAAAAAAAAAAAAAAAAGTTCAGCATAATTCAAACTACCATGCTCAAGATAAAGCAGTCTGAACTCCATCAGAAATAGAGGGCATTGAGTTATACCACTCTTTCCGGGCTCATGATCACTGATGTAGGTTTCAGTGTGATCTGAGATAAGCTCTAAAATATTTCCTAAGCTTTTCAAAAGAGTAGTTTTTGCTATAAAGGGAGTGCAGAATAGTAAATAAGCCAGTATCATTTGTAGAAGGACATTTAATTTCTCTTGACTATGTTCAGCTGAAAAGTCTGCTCACAATGGTTTGATGAGGTAAATTGAAATAATTGCTCCATTCTTACATGGGAGAGCACCAGGCACAATGAGCTGAGTTATCAAACTCACGATCCAAATAAATAGCAGAAATTTGAGCAAAAATTGATTCAAAGGGAAAACTAATTTTAGTTCTACATAGACGCCACCACAATTTTCTCATGGCTGACACAGGCTACAAAAATAACACCAGCAAGACCTAGATAGCATTATACAGAGATGTTCTCAAATATTTCTATTACATATTCACCAGGCAAGGAGGGCATTTTTCATTCCTTAGTTATCAAAGGCCTGTTTGATTCTCTCTAGTATATCGGTTTTAAAAAAAAATCTCTTTATTGTTATAATTTTCAAATATTTCTTCTAGTACAAGGTTCATTTTAAATAGGGTAATGAACCAGGGTTTCTCTAGTACCTGAGTTACTCACAGGTAGAGAGCTGAGCCTTCCAGACCACTAGGGACCACTTAGCACACTGCATCGGACATTCACCAGAAGAGATGGTAGGGCGGAATTTGATGCAAACATCATGCAAGAATAAGAGGGTAGAAAGATGAGGGACTCAAAGCTGGGAAATACTCATCTGTGAGATTTTGACATATTTTGTTTCAAGAAGGAGGGCCTAAGGGCTGTCTTGAATAACATAATAATAACAACTAGTAAAAACTAAAGATAATAGTGATTTACATTTTATAGACCTGTCCAAACCCCTGCTTGATCACTTTCAATGACAAAGAGCTAACCGCTTTATTAGGTAGCTCATCTTGCAGTTAGACTGTTCTGTTAAGAATTCTTCACCTGGCAACCTTCAGTTCTCTTGTCCAACAGTGTCTATCTACTTCTTCCATATGCTAGCTCTGTAAATAATGAAAGAAACCTATCATGTCTACTTTATAAGCTGTATCTTCCTGTGTTAAATTACTCAGTTCTAGAAACAGCTTGTCATTTTTAAACAGTTTTCAAAAGCCCTTCCTTTGGATTCAACCTCCTCTGAATGCTCTCTGGTTTGTAATTATCCCTGTCAGTGAGTTGGTTCCCAGATCGGACACAGTATTCCAGATGTGAACTTCCTGGTGCAAATGTCAGTGGGAATATACCCTCCCTTGTTCTGGGCATTAGACATGCATGTCCATGAGTCTAGGCTTGAACTTTCCCTTTTGTTGCTTTGCCACGCTATGGACATATGGTGAGTTCCTGGTCTACTGAAGCCCTCGGGGTCTTTTTTCACATTAACTGTTGTCAAATCATGTCTGGTCTCCTTAATCCTGAACTAGTGCAGATAAGGTTTAGAATTTAGTACTTTATATGTATCTCTGTTGCATTTCATATCAGTGGTTGAGACACATCTTTCCATCCTATTAAGAAAAAAATTTGATTCTGTCATCTATTCTTGGCCCTGGCCTTTTCAACATTTTTATTCATAACTGGTATGAAGACATACTTTACATTTTACTTGCCATCCTTCATCAGTTGTGTCTTGCACAAAATGGATAAGCATGCTTTCTCTGCGCACTTGAAGCACAACTCACACTTCCTAGAATGTTATTTGGGGAGAAGAAAAATAGACTCTGAAACTGTTTCCCTTCATACAAAGATTATAAGATGTCCTGGCAAAGTAATTGGCTTGGCCCCAGATTAAAGGGGAAAATATTAATTGCAAAGTTTCTGCTCAGTGTTTGTGTAGCGAAGAGATGGCCCATATAGAGTAGATGGGTCTTGGCTATAGTTCTATCTTTTATATTTCTACAGATTTCAGTGAAAAGTGCAAACATCCACAAACCAATAAGGTTCATGAAGTTGTTAAGTGATCTCCCTGCTGCAGGCAAGGGAAGCTGTGAAGACTATGCTACTTGTACTCAACATGTATTCTGACTGTTGGGACAAATATGTGTTTGTCCGTGGGGTTGGGTGCCTATTTTGATTGAGTAATTACTCAATGTATTGCTAGTGAGGTGAGTAGACCTATTGCTCTACACACTCACAAGGAGGCCTTGATGGAACCAGGCCTGGGAGAGGAGGGTAACAAAAGTCTCCTAAGTGATTATTCTATATTGAATATTGTATTGAGAAATTCATTGCTGGGGCATGCTGTGCCCCAGATTACCTGGAGGAGAGATTGAAAGAGAGAGAGATTGCTGCCTGCAAGTGGGAAAAGTGGGACTGGGATTTCCTACAGGGATCTGAAGAGCCAAACTGTCAATACGCAAAGAGCAAAAAGGTATATACTGTTTTATATTTTTATAGTACTCGTCACTATCTGGAAGGATCTTATTTGTTTACATTTAATTGCCTCTCTCCTACCATTCGAATTAAAATCCCTATTTGGACAGGGACTTCATTCATATTTTCTTTCTGATGTGTCCCAGCACCTAAAGCTCTCAGTTGCCATGTATGGCAGCAAGCCTGTGTTGAAAAGATGGTTTGAGACTGGGCAGGACTTGAAAGTGGCAGAGCAAGGACCTAGAATGGGGACCTGAGAGAAAACTCCTATTGAAATTTGACACTTATTCTTCCTTTTTCCTTTAGTACACATCTGGATAACCTTGTGTGGTGGTCATGTAAGAAATAAAGGGATCGCATGGTAAAAGTAAATGCAACCAGTTCCACATTTATCTCTCTGCTGAAAATCATCGGAAGAGGGCATGAATATCGGAGACTGTGGCCAAGGAGGTTTCAAGAAAGGGACTAGCAGTGAAGCAAATGTACCTGATTGCATTAGGAATATGAGACCAACCCATTTCCTAAATATGCCAGAAGAGGTTGACTCTTGAAAGGGAGAGAGCTGTTACTTTGCTTGGTTAGGTATTTGCATAATCATTAATATAAATACCAAACGGGACTAGATATTACCTTTAACAATGACATGAATCTAACCCTGTTTGTACATAGGTATTCAACCAAAGGTGTCCATCTAACTCCATTGCCACGCTGAACAATTTCTCCCTACTGGCCATGAGCATCTTGATATAAACATTTCTGCATGTCTTAATGAAATAAAGATACACTGTATCTACCATTTATGTTTTTCCCTTTGTCTGTCTAGTAATTCTATCTGCAAATATGAGGAAATAAATTTGTCATGTCTTGTTTTTAATGAGCCAGGGACCATCTCTTTCTTTTGTAATTGTTCGTATGTAATTTGTTAAGTATTTGTTCCAGGGATTTTTTCCCCCTGGGGATCTTTGAATCAAAAAGTTTCCAGATCTATAGAAATGTATAACTAATCCACAGGAGGTAAAAATGTTTGGTCTAATAATATTAAGTAAAACAAAAACAAAAAACCTTCAGACAAAGTACACTATTGTCAAACTTTACTCCCATAGTGTTTTATTTCAATAGACACATGAAAAACAACTCCTATGCTATGGAACTGGCTCTAAAGCAAATGGCACAATGAGTTCTAGTGTACTAAGGAAATCATTCTCATGAATAATTTAGCTCTGATGAGGATACTTTATGTTTTGGCCCCTGGGTGACTATTTTGGCCATCATGGTTGCAAGCCATGGCATAATGGGCAAGCTTTTCCTGTATATTTCATGAGGTTGCACAGCATCAGTTGATTTGAGAAGGTTCCCCCCATTTGGCCCTTGGCAGACATTATATCATCCCATTTTCAGAGGCTTCTCAGTGAAGTTATCATTCTCATTACATTTTGCATTTTTACAGCACCTGTAATCATAGCTCCCAGGCACTATACATTGTTAATTTATTACAGTCATTTCAATTTTGCTAGTTAACTCTCAGGTCTCCTTATGTGTGAAGCTCTAAAATCAGAAGGAAGAACTGAAACTCTTAAACACCCAAATCAATGTACATTCTTAGGAACCAGGAGGCCTGGGTTCTAATGCCAGTTTTCCCATTAATTTTCTCTGAGATTCGGGAGAGTCCCTTCTTATTTCTGGGCCTCGATCTTCTCATGGATAATATGAGGGACTTGGAATAATTGGTCTCTGAGATTTCTCAGCTCTAAGGTCTTCTGGTCCTGTCTATTGTAGCTCTCAGGAATATGTGTCTGGCATAGATCTAGACTAATCTGTTCCTGAGGTCACTCTTATTCTACATTCTTTAAGCACATCATCCATCCTTGTGCTTGCCAGCTGACAGCTCCCTGTGGAGGGCTCCATGTCAAATGTAATTCCACAAGGTCCTGAGAACCAGAAATAAATAGCAATACCTAGGGCTAATTTAGATGTCCCAAAGCTAAGCAAAGAGAAGTGATCCCTTCATGAGATTTATTTTAGAACAAAAATGGTTTACAGAGTGAAGTGAAGGAACTGCCATTAAGTTACAAGAGCACATTAGTTAGTAATTAATGGCAGCGCTTTAAATGTAAATTTAAGAGATTATTCTCAGCCAGGAATCCATTACCAAATTAAAACAGCACTGATCAAGGTTTCTTTGGCTGAGGAGGAATTTGGGATAATGGGGTTCAGGTAGACAGGGGGATTTAAAGACGTTCCTAAATGTTTCCTGCCCTTGAGGTGCTTATAATTTAGCAGATAAATTGAAATCAAACACAAGTGGAGAGAAGTTAAAAAAAGAAAAATCTATTAACCTAGAGCACATAATAAATATTTGGGAAATGTTGATTAAGTTCTTTATCCAAGTGCAGTAAAGACCTGAGAATGGGCATTCAGAGAAAGGTAGTATTTGGAAAGTGTCTTAAAAGAAATAAACAAGAACACATGCTGGAAAGTCTCTGGGAAGAAATGCAATCGGGTTAAACTTACCAAGGAGTTGGGTATGTATTAAGGTTTAGAGTCATGAACACCACATAGCAAGACTTAACCGTCAGAAATTTCCAGAGCTTTACCTGGCCCATCACAAAGTTAGTTTTCAATGTCATGTCGCCATGAGGGAGTTTTCTATAGAGATGGGATATTCGCCGGCAGCCACTGCTCCCTTGCCGGGCCTGTCAGTGGCCTATACCTGACACTCTGCTCTTTTTATCCATCAGAGGATCTCTTAAAGCAAAGGGAAAAAGTAGATTCTTGTATCAGCCACAAGAAGATAACAAGCAAATTTATTGTGTAGGCCACAAGGGAGAGGGCTTGCTGGGAATGGATATGCAAAATCAGAATAGTTATTACACAGGAAACACACAGAAGAAGTGGAAGTGTCAAGTTGCAAAAGGGAGCCATTGAGGCTTTCGGAACCTGATAGTAGTTATGTTGAGGAAACTCAACACCTGTTAGAAAGCAACCAATTATGGATTAGAAGGCTTCCCTTTTCAATTCCAGGTGTACTTTAAAACAGTGGGAAATCAATGAAGAACCATCAGAAAATAAACAGACTTTTAAATGGGTACCCAAATTGACTTGTGCAAATTCCTTGGTTGGGTTGAATTTTGTAGTTAGAGTAGCCATATGATAGATACAAATTTTAGCTCAGATTAAAGTTATAAAGAAAAATAGTGAAATGAATGCTACAAGTACATCAATTAATAGGGAGGATGGTTAAATTCATAATTTTCCTATCATCTCAGTGTTCCTAATTCCTAACCAGTCTACCCAAAGTATAAAGCATCTACTCTCTGTCTACCACTCTTCTTTCTAGATGGTTTGGACATAATTTTCTGGACAGAAACACTATGCTGAGAAGCCCTTGCAGGAGTCAGTCACTCTTATGCCTATACGGAATCACAGCTTACAGAAGCATTGGAAAAGGAAAAATATTGATATGCAAAAACAAAACAAAACAAAAAACACAGAGAAATGGCCCTATCCAAATACAAGGCACAGACTGATAGGAATGGTAAGATCTCTGCAGACCCAAGTCTTCTGTAATTTATCATCACCAAGAAACACTAAATGTAAAAAGTGGCACTGGTAAGAAAAAAATCAGCAATAAGTGTTTTCCTAATTTAAGTCTCAAATTTTCTATACGATCTAAATATTGCTATAATAAATTTCTGTGCACTCAAATATTTCATGAGGGTATCTCATAATATTTTTAAACAGAACTATTTTCCTCTCTCCAATTATTAATACATAAGGCAAAAGATCTCTATCATTAATATGTAAGGCAGGAGAGGCATGACCATCAGTTTGTTGTTGTTGTTTTAACTCAAAGTATGATTAGAATTATTCATAAATTATTCACATATTCTGCTAGAATAATAAAACAGCATTTCTTCCTACACAAATCACAATACTTATTTGGAGTGCATAGAGAAGTTCCTTTAAAATGTTGTTTTGATAGCATGTAGGACAAGGCACCTCAAGCTATGATTAGTGTTTGGTTCACCAAATTTTGAAATATACAGTGTAAGCATCACACTTGTATTCGCATCTGCTTTTTTGCCTCTATTACGTGTAGAGCACAACCTCTAAGTGATGCCAGACCTGAGCCAGAACTGTGAATTCGAAGGGAGGAGCTTCTTTATCCTGCTTCGTCCTCCTCTTTCTGGTTCCCCCCTTACCGCTATGAAAGCTCCCCTGCCTTCAGCACCTCCTGCCTCTCTGGACCTGTATCTTACCATATGCCTCAGCAAACAGAGGCAGACTCTCTTCAACTCTCAGTTATAAAATGGACTTTTGACATCCAACCAACCATAAAAAATTTATCAGTTCTAGCATTGGTTTATTTACTAGGGTCCTTGCTTTTTGACATACACTAATGAAATTAACTGATCCAGGCTAAGGTAATTTTTTTCTGTTACATTACATTTAATATTTAACTATGTTTGTAGTACCCTACGAATCATAAGGTAAGTAGACGATACAAAGGTTTATGAAACATGTCGCCTGGCTTCGGGTAAGTTTACAATCAAAATCTAAGGAAAAGGACAAATGCATATAAGCAATAGTTAGAGTGAATGGTTGGAACGGAGGAGCAGCAAAGAGAAATCAATTCTGAGCATGAAATGAACGTGGAAGTCAGTGTCACGGGGAATAGGAACCACTTTTCCATTATGCCCCATGGTATGGTTCATGTTAGAGAGCCTTCCTCAGGTCTCAGAGGCAAGAGAGGGATGCTTTAGTCTAACCACCAGAGTTAGGAGCTTCTAGAAGGCCTCCACAGCTTACACAGAGCAAATTGCCTGATAAATGTTTAAAGAAAGAAGTTAATGAAGTTTTGTTTTGTTTTGTTTTAAGGAAAAGATGCTAAATAGGAGGACCACTGGGAAGAGAAAGGTGGAAGATCTCCCTAACGCTGCCACTTCCCCCCAAAAAAGCCAGCATTGGCACCCCTCTGAAACCTCTCACTTTGGGCAGTCTCCACATGGGGTACAGCATTTTTTGCATAGTAGGTAATGCTACCCCAAACCTCTTTGAACTTCTTCCAGGACCACATTTCACCTGACTGTTTCATAATATCCTGAAAAGAGGTAGAGGGTAGCAAACATCAATCTCTCCTTTGCTGGCCCCAGTTTTCCACCTTGCCTGGCCAATCAAAGGCAGCATTCCAGCCAGCTATTTTTTTTTTTTTTTGCCTGTCGCCTCCCCCAACCACAGATGGAGAAAGCCAGTGTCTCCAACTGTCTAGAAAGAAACTAATGCCCCCGACCAAAACCACCCTTTATATATGATAATTCAGGATCGGTACAAAGTTTTCCTCTGCATAGCCCTCTGTGTTATGCCTGTGGAGAGAGAACATCTTGTTTTTATGTTGTCTATAATAAATTATAAGTGAAACAGCAGGAGCTTTTTCAATACTATTTGTAAATGCAGCCAGAGGCTATTAAGCGATTGGTGCATCAAATAAATATAATTAGTAAATAGCAAAATAACATGTTTGTAAACTGCCTTTGGAAATGTGATTAGATCAAAGACAAGGTTTCTGCCAAAGCTTTTATGTATTTCCAAGAGATACCAGAAAAATGCTTTAACAATTTTATAAAAATTTTGAAAAATTTCTACATAAATCTACTAAGAAGGAAGACTAGTATATTTCTTAGTACAAACTCTTTGAATTCTGCATGTTGAAAATTTAGACATGGGTGTATGCTTAAGTGTGCATCATAATTTTGTCAGGGGGTTCAAATGTGCTTGATTATTGACTATAAGTTTTTAAATTGGCATTTGATGAGGTGAAGAGGAAGGAGTTATAAATATACCTCCACGTGCTAAGTACCCTCATGATATAGAGATATTCTCAATTACTAACACTTACAATTATTCCTGCAAGTCAATCAGTTTGGAGCAAGGTGAAATCATCTGGCCCTTCCCCCTTCATGGTGATATGAAGGATAGTTAGCTCCATAACAACAGTGTATTGCTCATGGTCAGGCAATGGAAATAGAAGAGTCACCCAAAGCCAAACTTGTTTCTTTTTCTGAGAGATGAATCATGTTCACCTCTTACTCATCTTCCTTCATCTCACACCTGATTTCTACAAAACCCCACTTCACTAGTTTCTTACATCCCAGCCTCTTACCACCCAATTACTCTCAAGAAACTCACTTTCTTATGTGACTCCCTGGTAAAGAGCCTAACATGGATCTCCATGCATGCCATATCAAGTCACAAGTTCAAACTATACCTCGCTTTCAAGACTTTCCAATGTTTAACTCCATCCATACTTACATAATTTAATTTTATACTAATCCCCAATCAGTCTTCTAATTAAATTAGACCAGTCTCCTTAATATCGCATTCCTGGGCCCATGTGCCCCTCACACTCCCAAGTACACCTCCATTTCCCATTTCATTCAGACCCTCTGCTACAATGAACTGACCCCTAAGGCCTAGATCTGTTCACACTAAGTCAGTTTCTCCATGCATATCTGAGCAGACCCTACTTTGAAATTATGTGCATTTATATTTTGCTCTGCATTTCCCTGATATGTTGTTCCTGCATGTGTGGCTTTTCCTTTTCTTTCCAAGCAAATAATAAATACCTTGCACATAAAGAACAAGTTTTATGTATTTTTTGTCTCTTCTACAAGGCCAGGCAGGACATGATTCTTTACTAATGTGGCAGATCCTGTGCTAAACAATTTTAATAAATTATTACATTTAAACCTCATAACAATGACAAGGGGTAGATATGTTTAAATGGGCCATTTAAAACATGAGAAAACTGAGGTATAATATAGTCAGTTTGATTAGCTAATCAGTTCATTGAAACTGAATTTCAGAGAGGTAGGAATTAACAATTATCCCCAAGACATTTAATAATACGGGCAGTGCATACAACTGGATTACATTCAGAAATATATGGCTCTTAATCCTACAATCAGAACATTCATCTGAGTTTCACAAAATTCACTTATTCACTCATTCATTCTATATACATTCACTGAGCACTGACTATTCAAGGTTTAGGGGATTAAAAAAACATTAATAAAATATGGTTGTTGTCCTCAAACAGCTCACTGTCTTGGAGTTCCACAAAATCACATCTACAGTCATTTCCCATAGCTGAGAGCCTGGAGGAGAATAGTGTATGAAGCTAGGAAAGGAGAATTTTAAAAACAATTGAGAGTCCAATAGTTATTTTAAGGCCTGGATAAGTAGTGCCTGTCAGAAGGAAGAATAATGAAATAGGTAAAAGGTATGCAAGGAAAAGACAGATTGGGTAAGTGACTAGAAGAGCTCTAACAGAAACTTCTGGAAGAGCAAAAAATGGAGTAAAGATTTCTAGAGAAATGATCTCCAGGCCCCTGGGGCAGTGTGTGAAGCCCATATTTATCTGCCCACAGCTGAGGTAAGAGTGTGTGCAGAGAGTCAAGGGCAGATCAAATGAGAACGCACTTTTTTCTAGTTTGGGGGCCTCTGGGGATTACTTTAATCCTGAGCACTTAGTCATCATGTTTGATGGCTTCGGCTGCCTCATTTATCAAGGATCTATAGTTAAATTTAATTTTCATGTGAGTGGAGGACAGCCATGGCAGCCCGGCTCCTTGTTGCTGATCTGCCCCCGTTGATGCCTTCTGAAGTGGAAATGATGGATACCGCATGTTGTGGCTGTGATTAAATTTGCTTTGACAAAGCAGCATGGAAATCTGATTTTCAATAGACTTCTGCATTTTGCCTAGTGCTGAGTAAACAGATACAGAACATAATGCTTACATGGCTGTCAGGCCAATAGCTAATTCATTGTGCCCATCTAATCAGGCTGTCCATTAAATTATTATTTGTCAATAACATGCAGGATCATTTTTGAAACTCTGAGGAATGGGAAGCTTGTTTTGACATAAATAAACATGGAGAGCTTGATAATGTCCAGGGTTTTTCCTAGGAAGGTCCAAATAACTCATCAGTCTCCATGTCCCTACTCCCCTGAAGAAGCAAAGCACCACTTAAGAAGTTTTTAGTTTCACTTCACTTGGCACCCATTTCAAATGCAAACAACATCATCCAATTACAACAGAGAATGAAGCTACAAACATTGACACTTTGGCTCCCCAGTTTATCTTTAAAGGAGAATGAAGCAGAAAATCACATTAAGTATGCATCTTATGTTAGAGCTTTTAACCTCCTGCCTAGAAAGGCTGTGTGCAGACCACCTCCTGGAAAAGGCTTCCACTAATGGGGAAACATTGGAGAGGGCTGTCTCATCAGGCAAGCAAAAGTGGTGCATACACTGATTGCTAATGTTCGGCTTCCATTCACCTTCTTTGGTTCAATCAATGATGTAAATAGAAAATCGTGGATTCCTTATAATGTTAGGAAAGATTCCCTTCATCATCTTGACCCAACTTTCCCCCTGAAAGTCTGTTCTCAAACTTGGACGTCTCTGCTTTCAGTACTTTTTTTTTTACTCTCTGAAGATCAGGCCTAGCATTTTCTCACCATTCTGTGAGCCCTTCTTAGAATATTTTGGGACTCTTTCAACACTCTTCTTTCGAACCTACTTTCTGCCACCACCACCACCATCGCTACCACCCCTGCCATGATCCCCAAATATATTTGCTGATGGAATCCACAGACCTAATACCCTTCACTATTACTAAAGAACTGACAATGTGCAACACACATGCATATCCATACTGGCTGTAAGATCTTGAGCAAGTTCCTTGATCTCTCTAAGCCTTAGATTTCTCAGTGGGAAAATAATATGTTTCTCAAAGTGCAGTTGCAAAGATTAAATGAAATAATGTACACTTAGGAGAAATCAATTTTCCCTTTTTAGATTCCAGTTGTGACGTATAAAATACAAACTCCCCCTGTCTCAGACATATTGGGGAAAAAGCTACATCTTGTCCTGACACAGTTACTCCTGCCTTCCCACAGGAAAGGGGTAACCTCACGGTGAGGCCTGGCTGCTTATTGGACAGAGCCTGGGGACAAGCCCTGCCACTGCTGGGGACATGTGGGAAAGGCGTGTCTGAGAACGCCTGAAGTTAAGTTGCCTGGCTCTTCTACTTTTGGAGGTGAGCATATTTTATTCAGAGAGAAGGAAAGGGATCACATTTTGGCCTCGAGCCCAAGTTGTGTTTTTCAATTCAGCTTTACCTTACCTATAATAAAACAGGTCTCAGAGACTTGTGCTTATTTCTCAATGGTTAGAGATCTCAGAAAGAGTTCTTTATTAGTGACCTAACAATGTGGAAAGCACTTAGAATGCTGACTGGAATACATCAGCGGCTCAATTCCTCGTGGCTTTTGTAATAAAAAACTAATTATATGAAATAAGGAGAAGCGGTAATGATAATGATTGCCGCTACAATTATCATTAACTCATTTAGCCATCACAACAACCCAGGTAGGCTGGTAGGGCAAAACTGAGTTTCATAAATGCTCCATGTTTTGCCCAAGTTCACAAATTTAGTCGGAGCCAGAACAAGAAAATCCAGGCTACATATTGCCTGCCTGAGTGCACGTTCCACAAACACACCCTGCCTCCTTACTTTACGTGTGTACAGGAGGTAGAGAGCCCTGACTTCTGAAAGTTCCTTGGAGTTCTCAGAGTAAGTTTTCTTTTCAGCTTCCAAGATCTTAGATCTCTGTGTTACTTTTTGAACTCTAAAGTATCTCATGACAAAAACACTTGCACCCTCAAGGAAGCTAGCATTTCCATATTGCTTACTGGAAAGATGGCCATGGATTAGCCTGTGACCTTGTCAGAGCCGGAAGGATGGTCTTTACTGCATTAGGACTAATGGATCATGGTCCACCCTCTGCCCTTCTGACTTGTGCTGGCAGAACAATAAATGTAAGAAACAATTCAAGGCTTAATGTAATTATCATGAATTGAAACCCATGCCAACTAGCATCGAGCCAACACTAACACATTCCTAGAACACTCTTCTAAACTTGGGGGCTAATGATGATGTTACAGTTATTATTTGGAAAAGAACCAAATCTCCCACAGTATGTCTCAAAGTCAATGAATGGACATCATTTAAACCTAGTTTAAACCATGAAAACCCCATTTTGCCAAATATCAATTTGCCACCAAGTCAGGAGAATTTGAATCATTCAGAGTCTGGCTGTGAGGACACAGGGGATTGGAGGAGAAAGGGGAAGAATAAACTTTTACCTTGTTGCAATAAATGCATTGCTTATTAGAATGACTAGAATAATGATGAGGGTAGAGAGTAGGGTGAGTGGGGGAGGAAAGTAGAGAGAGATATGACCAGAAGTACAAGCACACCTTTGAGATATTGTGAGTTTGGCTCCAGACCACCACAATAAAGCAAATATCACAATAAAGCAAATTATGTGAATTTTTTTGGTTTTCCAATGTATATAAAAGTTATGTTTACACTATGCTATAGTAAATTAAGTGTGCAATAGCATTATATCTTAAAAAACAATATACATACCATAATTAAAGACTACTTTATCACTAAAAAATGCTAACTATCATCTGAGCCTTTAGCAAGTCATAATCTTTTTGCTGGTGGAGAGTCTTGCCTCAATGTTGATGGCTCCTGACTATCAGGGTGGTGGGTTTGGAAGTTTGGAGTGGCTGTAGCAATTTTTTCAAATAAGACAGTGATGAAGTTTGCTGCATCAATTGACTCTTCCTTTTAAGAAGGATTTCTCTGTAGCATGTGATGCTGCTTTGACAGCATTTTACCCAAGTGGAACGTCTTTCAAAATTGGAGTCCATCCTCTCAAACCTTGCTGCTGCTTTATCGACTATGATTATAGAATATTCTAAATACTTTGCTGTCATTTCAACAATGATCACGGCATCTTCATCAGGGGTAGATTCCATCTCAAGAAGCCACTTTCTTTGTTTATCCATAAGCAGCAACTCCTTATTCATTAAAGTTTTAACATGAGATTAAAGCAATTCAGTCACATCTTCAGGCTCCAATTCTAATTCTAGTTCTCTTGCTGTATCATCCACATCTGCAGTTACTTCCTCCACTGAAGTCTTGAACCCCTCAGAGTTATCCATGAGGTTTGAAATCAACTTCTTCCAAACTCCTGTTAATATTGGTATTTTGACCTCCTCCCATGAATCATGAATGTTCTTAATGGCATCTAGAATAGCAAATCCTTTCCAAAAGGTTTTCAATGTATCTTTCCCAGATCCATCAGACAAATCACTGTCTTTGGTATCTTCTCCCAATAGAAGGCTATTTCACCATTGAAAATCTGACTCTTTCATCAATTATCTTAGTTAGATTTTCCAGATAACTTGCTGCAGCTTCTACATCAGCACTTGCTGTTTCACCTTGCACTTTTATGTTGTAGAGATGGCTTCTTTCCTTAAACCCAATGAACCAAACTCTGCTAGTTTCAGAGGTAGTTTCCTCAACTCTCTCAGCATTCAAAGAATTGAAGAGAGTTAGGGCATTACTCTGGATTAGGCATTTCCTTAAGGAATGTTGTGACTGGTTTGATCTTCTGTCCAGACCACTAAAACTTTCTCTATATCAGCTGTTTCACTTTCTTATCATTCCGTGTGTTCTCCAGAGTAGCATTTTCAATTTCCTTCTAGAACTTTTCCTTTGCATTCACAGCTTAGCTCGCTGTTTGGCACAAGAGGCCTAGTTTTTGGCCTATCCCAGCTTTTGACATGCCTTCCTTACTAAGCTTAATCATTTCTAGCTTTTGATTTAAAGCGAGAGACATGTGACTCTTCCTTTCACTTAAACATTTATAGGCCACTTTCACTGAAATTAATTGGCCTAATTTCAATATTGTCGTGTCTCAGGGAATAGGGAGGCCCAAGGACAGGGAGAGAGACAGGAGAATGGTCACTGGAGAAGTCAGATCACACACGTTTATTGATTATGTTCACCATCTTACATGGTCACAGTTTGTAGCGCACCCAAACAATACAATAGTAACACCAATGATCACTGATCACAGATCACCACAACAGATATAAAAATAATGAAAAAGTTTGAAATATTGCAAGAATTGCCAAAATGTGACACAGACAAGAAATGAGTATGTTGGAAAAATGGCATGCACTTGACACAAGGTTACCACAAACCTTCAATTTGTAAAAAACTCTATATTTGTGAAGCACAATAAAGCAAAGTACAAAAAAAACAAGGTATGTATGTACAGATTGGGGACAGTTTATGATTAGCACTGAATGTTACATTGAAGATGAGAAGTTCATGTCCTACATAATAAGGACTGATCTAAAACTTTGGCTACTCAGTAGAGTGTGTTCAATGGAACAGCAGGTTTCTCATGAAGTTTGTTAGAAATGTAGAACCACGGGCCCTCGCCATTAGATCTACTGAGTCAGAATTTGCACTTTAACAAGATCCCCAGGTGATTCTAATGCACATTAAAGTTTGAGAAGCCCTCGCTGGTTAAGGTTTTAAAAATAGAAGGCGGTAGCTTCAGATCTGTGTTTCAGGAAGGGAAAAAACCCTAAAGGCAGAAGAAGGATAAATTATCCATAAGGCAAGACCACAGCCAGGGAAGCCGATTGAAATTCTATGGTAACAGTACAGGTAAATGAAGATAAAGACCAAACAATTATTGGCAATAGAATGGCTGAAATAGATTGGACAAATCAAGATTAGAAAGAGTGGATGAGGGACTGATCAAAGAACATGTGAGTAAAGGAAGAATCAAGATGAAGCTAAGGAATCTTGCTTAGGTCATCTGCCAAATAAGGGGTTTGTTCACATTGTATTCCCAGACCCTAATTATGTAGTTGGCACGGAGAAAGCATGCACTATCCCTAAGTTGACCTACACGCCTTTTTAAAAATTTACTTTGACAACCATATCAAACATTTAAACAAGAAAACATTTGCATATTGAGATTACATTTTTTGGTGGGAAGAATACATTTATAAATCTCTCCCTCTCTAGCCATCATCTCTCTCTCTATTTATCATCATCATTTATATCCATCCATCCATCCATCCATCCATCCATCGATCTATCCATCATCGATCTACTATCCATCAACTGTCTGTGTATGTCTTAAAAACAACTAGGAGATATAAAATAAAATATTAACAATAGTTTAAAAAGGCTTTTAAACAGGATTTTAAATTGTGTTACATGAAGGACTAGTGCTCTGAAGAGGTACGTCAGGGGCTATCATGGTATGGGGAGGGAGTCAGGTCAACTCAAGTACTGTCTGTGCAAAACAAACAGCAATAACAATAAAAATTCCATTCTATTTTTCATAATTATGTTACAAATCTTTGAGTCGTAGGGTATGAAAGTCAGTTACAACTCTGGCCTGTTACTTTCTGTGTTCTCATATCCATGCTATTCCTTGAAGTACTAAGACAGAGAGAACTTGACTACACTCGGCCTTACTATAGCAGCCTCCAGTATAATAGTAGGAAGGAGTGTTATTTCACATAGGCAAATTGCTCTTGCATAATTAAAAGGTAAAAGTGATCATATGTAAATGTGTATACTAAGGAAATAATTAAACAGAAGAAAGCTGTTGAATGACCATATATTCACTGTGACTTATCTATAACTTTAAAAAATGTAAATCACATAAATGTCTTATAATACAAAAATCACTAATGAAATTACATTTTTTTTTTTTTGTAGAGTAACATGTAATCTTGAACATGACAGCTATGAAGGCTAGGTCTCCACATAGAAATTTGTTTACACAAAAAAGATAACCAAACCGTGAAGAATATCACAATGGTTGATAGTATATAAACTCATATGCATATGATCTAAAGGTAGAGAGGTGTGCTAGTTTGCTTGGGCTGCTATGACAAATACCACACAATGGGTTGGCTTCAACAACAGGAACGTCTTCTCTCACGGTTTGGAAGCTAAAAGTCCAACATCAAGATATCTCCAGGCCTTGCTTTCTCATGGAGTCTGCAGCATTCTGGTGCTGGCTTGCCCGCAATCCTTGGGTTCGTTGGCTTGTAAAGACATGTATGCCTCTATTACAGGGTGTTCTCTTTCTCTCCTCCTCTAGCTTCAGCTTACTAACTGGGTTCAAATTCCCTCAGCTTATATGGACTTCAGCCTATTTTATTAAGGCCCACCCTCATTCAGTTTGGGCACACCTTAACTAATAACATCTTCAAAGGTCCTATTTACAAATAAGTCACACCCACAGGACTAGAGGTTAGGACCTGACAGTGTTTGTGGGGGACATGATTCAATTCCCAACAGTGGCATATGGATAAACGAATGTGGGGGAAACTATAGATGTTTGAATCAGCAGTACATATCATAGATTCTACCTTCAAAATATTTTCTGAGTACAATGCATTTTTGCCACATCTACCACAACTACCCTGATCCAAGACCATATCTCACCTCTAGCATCCCACCTGGCCTCCATACACGCTCCCTTCCAGTATATTCTCTCCTATAGTACTACAATAATGTTTTATATATAAATTAAATATTGTCATACCCTATGACTAAATACTACCTATAACTTCCCATAATACTTAGAATAAATTCCAAATGTATAACTCTGTCTTATAAGTCCCTAGATCAGTGGTTCTCAAATTGGTCTCAGCAACACTACATCCTTATAAACTATTGAGGACACCAAAAAGCCTTTGTTTATATAGTTTATATATTCTGATATCTTAGAAATTAAAACTGGGAAATTTTTAAATGTTACTTTACATTTTCATTTATAAATAGCAATAAGTACATTATATGTTAACACAAATGGCATTCTTTCTGGAAAAAAAAATTCCTTCCCACCAAAAACCAGTGAGGATGGGGCATTGCTTTCTGTTTTGTTTTGTATTTAATTTTTTTAATTAGAGAAATTGTAGGTTTATAGAAAAATCATGGAAAAAAATACAGCGTTCCCACATATCATCTTATTGTTGACACTGCATTAGTGCAGTAGCTTTGTTACAATTGATGAAAGGATATTAAAATTGTACATTAACTTTAGTGCATAGTTTAGGTTTAATTTCCCCCATATACCATCCTATTATTAACACCTTGTATTAGTGTCATACATGTTATAACTCATGAAAGAACATTCTTATATTTGTATTTTTTATTCTAGTAACAAATACAACCCAAAATGTACTCTTTTAACCACATTCACATATATAATTCAGTGCTGTTAATTACACTCACATTAATGTGCTACCATCACCACTATCCACTTCCAAGCATTTACAATCAACCTAAATAGAAATTCTGTATAAATTAAGCTTCAACTCCCCATTCCCTATCCCCAATCCATCCCCTTGTAACCTATAGTCTAGATTCTAAATCTGTGAGTTTGCTTATTATGATTAGTTCATCTCAGTGAAATCATTCAATATTTGTCCTTTTTTTCTGGCTTATTTCACTCAGCGTAATGTCCTTAAGGTTCATCCATGTTGTCACATGCATCAGGACTTCATTCCTTTTACAGCTGAATAGTATTTCATTGTAAGTATATGCCACATTTTGTTTATCCATTCATCAGTTGAGGGACACTTGGGTTATTTCCATCTTTTGGCAATTGTGAATAATGCCACTATGAACATCGGTGTGTAAATATCTGTTCGAGCCCCTGCTTTCAATTCTTCTGGGTATATACCCAGTAGCGAGATTGCTAGATATATGGTAATTCTATATTTAGCTTCCGGACGAACTGCCAAACTGTCTTCAATGGCAACTGCACCATTTTACATTCCCACCAACAATGAATGAGTGTTCCTATTTTTTCCTTTCCAAGACTTATAATTTTCTGCTTTTTTAATAGTAGTCATTCTAGTGGGTATGAAATGTTATTTCATTGTGCTTTTGATTTGCATTTCCCTAATAACTAGCGATGTTGAACATCTTTTCAAGTGCTTTTTAGCCATTTGTATACCCTCGCTGGAGAAATGCCTATTCAAGTCATTTGCCCATTTTTTAAATTGGGTAATTTGTCTTTTTATTGTTTATTTACAACCCTGGCCTGTTACATTCTGTGTTCTCAGGTCCATGCTATTCCTTGAGGTACTGAGACAGAGAGAACTTGAGCACACTCAGCCTTACTATCAGCAGCCTCCAGTATAATAGTAGGAAGGAGTGTTGTTTCACATAGGCAAATTGCTCTTGCATAATTAAAAGGTAAATTGTAGGATTTCTTCATATATTCTGGATATTAAACCCTTATTGGATATGTGGTTTCCAAATATTTTATCCCATTAAGTAGGTTGTCTTGTCACTTTCATGACAAAGTCCTTTGAAGTGCGAAAGTTTTTCATTTTGAGGAGGCCCCATTAATCTATTTTTCTCTTTCACTACTTGTGCTTTGGTTTTAAAGTCTAAGAAACCATTGCCTAACACAAGATCCTGAATATGATTCCCTACATTTTCTTCTAGAAGTTTTATAGTCTTGGTTCTTATATTTAGGTCTTTGATCCACTTTGAGTTAATTTTTGTATATGACGTGAGATAGGAGTTCTCTTTCATTCTTTTGAATATGGATATACATTTCTCCCAGCACCATTTCTTGAAGAGACTATTCTTTCCCCATTGAGTGGACTTGGCAGCCTTGTCAAAAATCAATTGTCCATAGATGTGAGGGTCTATTTATGAACTCTCAATTAGATCCCATTTTGGTCAATATATCTATCATTGTGCCAGGACCATGCTGTTTTGACTGCTGTAGCTTTATGATAAGCTTTAGATGTGTGAGTCCTCTAACTTCATTCTTCTTTTTCAAGATGTTTTTGGCTATTTGGGGACCTTTACCCTTCCAAATAAATTTGATAATTGTCTTTTCCATTTCTACAAAGAGGCCTCTTAGAATGTTGATTAGGATTGCTTTGAATCTGTAAATTGTTCTGAATAGAATTGACATCTTAATGCTATTTAGCCTTCCAATCCGTGGACATAGAATGTCCTTCCATTTATTTAGGTCTTTTTTTAATTTCTCTTAGCAATGTTTTGCAGTTTTCTGTGTACAAGATGTTTATATCCTTGGTTAAATTTATCCCTAAGGGGAATTATCTTATATTTTGCAAATCCCTTTAATACCTGGCTTTACAGAAGAAAGCGGGTTTATCACATCTGCTTCTACATACAATCTGTTTTGATATGTTATTTGGTTAATGTATATGAAGAAAATGTGGCCTCTCACAAATTTGTAGTTGGAAAAGGGAGAGATATTTAATAGTTTTTTCAGATAATGGTGGATATTCTTCTTTGATAATATGTGGAAACCTGAAGACTGAAAATATATTCAAGGTTAGTGGAATCTGAAGCTTTATTAAAGAACATTACACTAAATTCCATTGGTCTGTCTT
>JAQZBX010000723.1:0-98584 GCA_029593785.1 Cabassous unicinctus | reverse complement strand
TCCCCAGGGTCTCACTATTTTTCATTTTGTTTTTAAAGAAGTTTTGGGCCACAGGAAATCACACACAGAATCCAAGAGACTCTCATATACCCAACCTCCTCCCCCTTTATTCACCCCCATATTAATACCTTTTTATATGTGTGTGGTAGCATTGTTATAACTGATATATAAATAGTGAACCATAGCTGCTAGATATTGTCAATGATTTACTGTATGGTTTATATTTAGAACGTGCAATTTTATAAATTTTTATGATATTTCCATGCCGTGTGTCCATCACTGTAGGGTAATGAAGAACATTTCCACTGACCAATAAATACCCCCTCTTTGATCTATTATGTTCCTCCTTTCCCATCCTCACAGAGCCCACGACAACCCCCTGGCTTGACTCATTGGAAGACAAGATTCATAGTTGCATGCAACAAGAGGTCTTGACAGACTGGTTTGTCATCCACCACCCCCCCTTAGGAAACTCCCTTGCTCTTGAGAGATCTCTGCCTATTTCTGAACAAATCAGTCCTCCCAAAGATGGGACTCCAACTCCTTCCCGCTCATTATATGGGTCTCCACCACTGATAAACACATTATGACAAAATGAACACAGAATAAAATAAAATAAGATAAATTTTTAGAAATTTTTAAAAAGATAAAATTTAAACTTAACTTTCTTATATTTTTGCAGTATTTGCTATTTAAGGTACTAAGAAAGAAGCACATATGTATAGTATTATATCATATTTTTTTTAAATTTTAGTAACTGTATTTCAAAATATGTAACTGATTTACTTTGTAATTTTATTTTATTCATTTAAAATATTATTCTTTTGGGGACATGTTGGTGTGGGTGTGATATTTTTATTAAATAGTACAAAGTTTAGTGTGGTCTTGGTATTATTTTTGTTTTGATTTAGCATGTTCTGATTGCAATGGATAACTCCCTGCAAAAAGGTTGGTAAGGATGGCAGAGATGGTTTCATGATGCCGTGGGAAAACTCGGATTTCTACATGTTTGCTGAAAATGACCATTTGAACAGATGTTGAATGATGTTAGGTTATCAGATATTGAAATCATAGGAAAGTTGTAACATAATTTTGAATAATCCTAATATTTAATTTAAAGACATTCTGATGTTGAGTGTCGTAAAAGTATCTGCTGCTACATTCTGAAATGGGATCCATGGTTTTCACCTGATTGGCACAAAAAAGGTCCCTGTCTTAATGAATGGTCTAACCATATCTTGAACCCAAAACTGGGAATATCACAACAAGCTGCTTGACAGGGCAGGAACACTGCAGAAAAATTGCTTGATAGTTGCTTTTTTTGCTGAGTGGCAGGGCCCCCGCAAGCAGCACAAACTTGCCTTTCTTCTGTGAAGCAAGGTGTGGGGTGTGCAACTGCTATTTGCAGACCCTGACCCCAACAGCTTTTGGCATTCCTTGATGAACCTTCACAGTGGGATCTCTTCCCCTGTTCCTCTGGAACTTCTGTGCTCTGTAAGTTAGAAGCAGTCATTTGCTGAAAGTTTCTTTTGTGTCTGAACCTGTGCTCTCACGTGCCCCATATTGCTGGTTATGATTTGAGGTGTTGGGGACCAGAAAGAATGCTGCTTTTGCTCTGGCAGGGAGGATGTTTGGTGAGTATCAGCCAACACACATGTACTGGGACCAGGCAAGCTCCAATCCTAGAAAATAATTCACTTTGGACTTGCTAGAAATGACCTGACTGTGCACTTTGGGTTCATAAATTCCTTTAGGAAGCATGAATAAAATTTGGGGGTCATTTTGTCTTCATCCATCCAAAGAGTTATGACAACTCTTAAAATATTCTCAGCAACTTTTCTGTTAGCAAACTATTTTCTTCAGATTGAGAAAGAATAGTGTGTAAAATCTGTCTTATAATTTATTTATCATTGGCTGGGTAAGCTTAGTGAAGTTGACTCTCAGCATCAGTTTATTCAGTTGAAAAGTGTGGGTAATGGCACACATCTCGTTTTTTTGTGAATATCAAATATTATTTATAAAGTTCCATTTCTCAATTATTTTTTGAAGTAAGTCTTCTCTGGGATCAATTTTTGACTCAATTTCAGTAAATATTTTCAAACATAGGAAGCAAACAATAAGTAATCTGTTATTCAGTCATCCCTTTATTTAATATATACTTTCTGATATTATCAAGCATTGTTACCACTGGCACAATAGCAATCTTTTACTCTATGACCTGCCATAGCACTTTGTGGTTTACTTCTAAACATTTATCATTTATACCTAGTATTATTTAATTGCATTTCTTAGTCATCCTGTCAATGTGCGAACATTTTGATGAAAGATATCTTTTTCAGACACAAGTTATACAGATTAAACATCCTTGAACATTTCCCTTTGTATATATTCTATGTGAATTGTTAAAGATCAAACTATATAGGAAATATGTTAGAGATAGTGAAGTGATGAGAACAATTATGTGAATTAGTTTCATAAGTAGTTAAGAGTGTTTCAGAGTACTTGAGGTTTGGTCTTTAGCATTGTCTAGAGTACTACCAAAGTCCACATAGCAGATAATTGGATTGAGCTATATTGAACTATAAAACAATGTTGTTTTTCCTCATATCCTTATTCAAGGAATTATGGTGCTACCAACTAGTATCTCCCCTTCTGCGAGTATTCTCCAATGGGATTCTATTTCTAATTGCTTAGTGTTTACTCCTTTGAGAATCTTCCTGAGATAACTTCTGGAGTCAATAACTTTGATATAAATCCTCCAGCACTGGCTAGAATTTGACCTTTGAGGTCATCAAGAAATCACTCTTCTTTTTACAGCTAAGAGGGTGAAAAGGTTTGTATATTAGTTTTCAATATCTGGTCACTTATTTATTCCCTTCATTAAAATATGTGGCATTTGGATAGCAATATATTGAGATAGTTCATTGGGGGGAAATTTGCTCAGACAATTCATTTTTCATGAAATAAAGTCTATAGGGTGTTTGTTGATTTCTGTTTATCACTATTATGATGCCATCATAAGACATACACAGTAAGGATCCCCAGCACACTTTTACCCTGTATTTGTTTCCCAATATTCTTTTTATGTTTTCCCATTTCCCTAATATCTTGGTGTCTAATGTCACCAAGCTCCACAAAAACAGGATGCATAAGAAATAGTTTGGGGCTATGTAGCTTCATTAACCATTTTCAAAATGTTCTAGCCTCTAAGAAGTAAGTAAGTGCTCATATAGGCATATTTTGGTGAGCACTAAACTTTTTTGAAAGTATTCTCTCAGCTTGAGTATATGGAGATAAGGGGGTTGGAGGAAAATTCTTTAAGGACCTTTTAGATTCCTTATTTTTATGAGATTCTTGTTTCTTTTCCAATACCCTTTTCCTATTTAGGACCTGAGTTTTAATAAGTGATCCTTGTGTTCCTAGGAATCAGTCTTTTCAATAATATTGTTCTTTTGGTTTTGATTTTCCTTTTTCAAACAAGATCTTTGAAATACTGATGATACCAAATTAAATGGGGTCAAGGACTTTATAAAAATATGTTGATGAAGAGGATGTTTACCCTCTCTTACTGAGCTGCACATGTATTTGAAGAATCATTTTTAGTTATCAAAGTCACTGACTACATTTGATTATTTGCTTGGAGTATTTCCCAAGTGGAATGTGACAGTCCTTCCATGGGCTGTATTAGTAGTCTCTGTTTACCATAGTTCTGCAATTTTAAAATTAAAATATGTCTAGTGATAATGGATTCCACTAAAAACTGCAAGTACATTTGACCAATGAGACATCATTTTAGAGTCAAAGATTGTGACATGAGCAAAGATGAAAGCTCCTTAGAGACTAAGTCAGTATCAGAATCCAGGTTTTGGTCTGAAGAATTTGCTCATGGGTTGAGAGTGACAAGAAAATCGCTTGGCTTCCTTCTTGCCAACTGGGTCATGATTCCTAGGCACCATCCTGTATCCTTGGCCTGAATCTCTTCTTGTACTTAACAGTTAGAGCACTGATACTTTGTTCTTGACACTTACTCCTCCCTCTTTTAAGTTTGATAAGATATGAGCCTATCATCTGTAATTCAAAGGGAACTCTTGTTCAGGTTCCTGTTTTATTCATGTCTTTCTTCCGGTTCTGTACTGCCAGTCACTGTTGCAGAATAAGGAGGCAATAATATTAATTAAATTGAATTTAAAAATTTTTTGTTATTTTTCCAGAAACAGTCCATTCAATTGAGAGGAAGCAATGACTTTTCTGGGAAAGTAGCATATTACAGAGGAAGAATGCTAGACAGGAAACTAGAATGTTTGATTCTTCTCCTCTTTCCTGCACTCTGATTGGTGAGATGGGACAACAAACTCAAACTTTCCAAACTTATTACTCACCTAACTGAACCTATTGCCTCTCTCTTGTCTACCCTCTTACTTCTAGCATCCAGCACCATGTCTGAAACATAAAAGAAGCCTTAAAATTACTTGCTAGAAGCATGCATGCATAAATGAAAAAAGTTTACAAGATTTTACAAATGAGTTAAATTGTTTTCTGAACTATACAGTTCCATTGTACTATTATTTGAAAATTGTTGAAAGACTCTGTAATACTTACTAGCTAAGAAAATGGGATTTGAGATCAGAAGTTCCTTAATTGTAAAATGAAATAATATAGTACCTTTTTCAGAGCATTGCTGGACTTAAATGAGATAATATAAAGCACTTTAATATGGTGCCTGCAAGAAAAGAACTCATTAAATGTTATTACTATTATTACCAATATCTCTTCAAGTTAACAACTAATCAGCCCTCCTAGTTCCACCGATATTCTTAAAATGATTAAAGAAAAAAGTGATACATTGATTTTATGAGCCTATTCAGAAGGTGTGAAAAGTTTTATATAGCCTTCTGTCAAGTTATGACACGTGATATTGACATTTGTTTTTGTCAGAATTGTTCGATGGAATAAGAATATTAGCTGTAAATTTTTGTCCTATACCTTTGTTAAACTACAGAAATTTGTAAATTAAAATTTAAAGATGCATGTGGGTATATAATATTAAAGCTTTCTATATAGCATGCATTTAATATATTGTGTGATAAATTCAGTAAAATACAGGTACCACCTATGTAAATTAAGATCCATTAATTTTAAGGAATACACACAAAACACTACCCAGAATTTTAAAATATGAATTCTCTGGTGTGAAGTAGAGATGCAATTTAATTTTTCTCATTCAAATGATCAATTAGGCCAACAAAAGGTTTTGAAATAATTTCAACTCTGATCTGGGGTTAAGAGAATAAGTTGAAGATATAATAAATTTTACCAATAATGGATCTTGAATTCCAGATGGTACAGAATGGTCTCAAAGGTTAGGGAGAGATGAAAGTAGGCAAGAAACTATGGCAACAGAGACTGATGGTGATTAGAGTAAAAGAGATGAGGGATGAATTGGGAGGCTGGGCTTTCTTGTGTGACTGTCATAAATAAAAATGAAAAGTATAATGAGATAAGTCCTTGAGTATTCTAGGCACATGACAGTAGTGAGACTCTGTGCATTGGGGAATAAGGCAGGATCAGATTTATGTGTATATCTCTTCATCCCAGATGACCGTGTTAGAAGGCAACAGGAAATACGGTCTTAATTCCAGTGTACAGATTCTTTGCTGTCCCTGTTGAGGAAAGAAAGATTTTTCTTGAAATGTGCATCTTGACATTTGTTGAAAGATTTGGAAACATCTGAGTAAGATGACTTAAACATATGCATTCTAAGTTCAACCTCTCTTTACCAGTCTTTCTTCCTTTTTAAATGTAAATATTTAAAACTATAAACTTCTCCATTAATGCCTTTTTTCAATGAATCAAATTTTTATTATGTAGTATTTTAATTATGATTCAGTTTTAGTCATTTATAAATGTCTGTTATGATTTCTTCTTTGACATATAAGTTATTCATTTTTTTAAATTTGCCAAAACATGGCAAGTTTAAAATTTTACTTTATAATTTTATTAGGTTTCAATTTAATTGTGCAGAGTGATTACAAAATACAGTTTGAAGATAACCATTTTTTTAAAGATTTATTTATTTATTTATTTATTTATTTATCCCCCCCTTGCTACTTGTGCTTGCTGTGTCCATTCGCTGTGTGTCTTCTCCGTGTCTGCTTATCTTCCCCTTGCTGTGAGGTCCCGCTGCATCAGCCCCTCGCGGCGCGCAGGTCAGCCTGCCCTCACAAGGAAGCCCCGGGAAGCGAACCCGGGGCCTCCCATATGGTAAACGGGGGCTCTATCAACTGAGCCACTCCCGCTTTCCAAAGATAACCATTTTTGAAATCCTGTTTATATTTGCTTGTGATAATTTCTGTAAGTGTTTCATGTAGTCTTAAGAAAACTTCATTTTCTTTTATTTTTGGAGGAAGAATTTTTTAACTTCCATAAAAGATATAACTTGCTAACTGATTATTCAACTCTTCTAAATTTTTACTATTTTTTCACTTCATAATTATTAATAAAAATTCTAGAGTCCTGTGTTGAATATAGGGGCTTCGGAAATAAGCCCCATTCTAATGACTTATTTCTCAACCACATTCTATATTTTAAGGTTGTTGTGTTTTGTTTGTACATAGAAGTTTAGACTTTGCATATCTACTTGATGAACTAAATATTTTATCATTATACAGGTACCCTATCTATTCCTAATAATACTTTTGGTCTAAAAGTCTTTTTTCTATGATATTAATATTACCAAGGAAGTTTCGTTTTGATTAATGCTGCCTATTATATACTTTTTCATCATTTTAATTTTTTTCCATGTCTTTATGTTTTAGCCTTATTATTAAAAAATATCTTATCAAGATTTGGTTTTTTATACATTCTGCAAATATGAGTTATATGCATTTACATGATTATTGATATAATTGGAAATGTTTCCACTATCTCATTTTTTATATCCATTTGCCATTTTATTTCTATATTTAATTTTTCTTTGGTCTTGTTTTATATAAATTTTTATTTAATAGACTCTCTACTAGTTAGGAATTTATATGCTGTTCCTTTTCTTCAGTTTGTTACTCTGAGAATTTTACCATGCACATTTAACTTAAATTATCTCAAACTAACATCTGAATATTCTTTATGAAAATATTTGCATTTTAGAAGACTTCAACTTTGATGATTTAACTCTGTAATTATGATGTTGTTTTGCAGTGTTTAGGATTCTGTCCTTTTATAAACACCACAGTTTTGAAATCATCGTCATCCTCCTCCTCCTCATCACCATTGCCATTATTATTATTTATTCAGGCAATGTTCATTTGAATTTACATATAAATTTACAATTTTATTTGTACATTTTTCCTTATTTCATCTCAGGCCATTTAACTCAGTATATTTTCGTTTTTCTGGAGGTATATTATTTAGATTCTTTCCTTCCTTCCTCCCTCCCTCCCTCCCTTCCTTCTTTTCTTCTTTCTTTCTTTCTATTTATTTTTTTTTAAAGAAATTTTAGATTACATTAATGTTACTTTAAAAATATGAGGGATTCCCATATGCCTCACTCCCTACCTCTCTCACAGTTTCCCACATTAACAACATCCTTTATTAGTGTGGTACATTTGTTACAATTGGTGAACACATATTTAAGCATTGCCACTAACCATGGATTATAATTTACATTAGAGTTTACACTCTGCCCGTGCAATTTTTTAAGTTACGACAAAATATATAATGGCCTGTATTCATCATTTCAACGTTGTTTTTAATTCAAGTCTTGGCAGTAATTTTCCAAATCTTTATTTCATGCAATTCTGTTTTTAAAGAGCTATTCGATAAACATTTGTTGAATGAATGAATGAATGCTCTTGGTGCAATAATACTTAGTTTTCTTTTAGATTATATTTCTTCTTATATATATAAATATAACTTTATTTATATATACACACAGGCACACACACAGACATAGAACACACTTGAGTTTTTGTGGCAATGGCATAAAAGCAGATCAGACCATTGGGTGTTCTGTGCATACTAATAGGAAAGAGGTATAGATTTAGAACCTGAAAATAATTTTTGCATCTTCTAGAGTGATTAAGTTATTTGCATTTATCCTAATGAATAACTATCCATATAAAGAGATTCCATGACTCTACAATATCAAGGAGGAAGTACTCCTAGCAGGGGGCTGTAAAGATGGACCTGGGCAGCAGCAATGTATTAAGGTTGGGATGAATGGGAAAATGTGACCAACTTAAACATATGCTCAGGCTTCAAAAATGAATATAAATATTTCATATAGGTTATAAATATCTATAAAGGAGCATCAATTTAACCACTCAAAAACTATCCATACAATGAGTAAATTGGGGTGTGGAAATGAAAAAGAATGGTTAAAAGTACATGCTATCAATATGAAATTGTCCAAAACATGACTAGTTTACATGAGTACCCAAACAAACAGGTTATAAACAAACTGTGCACAAGACCACGACACCAACACCACCTCCAATCACAGCAATAAATACATAAATAAAACTTCTCTTTGGGTTCCAAACACTGATTTGGAATTGTTGAGGTACCTAAAAGATGAGCAGATCACTGAACCTGGAAATGGGAGATGAGGGTCTGTTGTTGGTTAGGTGCTTGCCCTTGGATAAGTCTTTTCCCACTCTGGGATTCATTTTCTCCATCTTTACAATGAGGAAATTTATCTAGGCTCTCTTTAAAATCCTTTCTAACCATCTATGTGTCCATGTATATATATGAAATACTGCACAGAGTTCTACAACTTTCTAAATTTCTATTAAAATATCTTATTTGACATAGCAGTTTTATAGTTTTAATTTTAATTTCCCAAAATATGGGAATACTTTTAAATTTTTGTCATTAGTGTCCAACTTAATTGTCAATTGTAAGCACAAAATACAACTTGAAAGAAAACCATTTGTTGACAAAATTTTAGACTTGTTTTTTGCATATCTATCCATAATTAATTACAGAAATACTACCGAGATATGTAATGAAAACACTCTGAATCTTTTTATACAAAGTAAAATATTTAACCATGTTTCCAATGATTTTTTAAAAAATTCTTATTTCCTTTTAGATAATAAAACCAATGCCTCACATAGGAGACAAAAAAAAATGTCCAGAAGAAACTACACAGAAGTGAGAGTATTTATTCTCTTTGGTCTTATGAGCCATCCAGAGTTGCGAGTTGTCTTCTTCGTGCTCTTCCTTGTAGTTTACATTGCCACTGTGGTAGGAAACTTGGGCATGATTGTTTTAATCATATTTGATTCTTAACTTCACACCCCCATGTACTTTTTTCTCTCAAGTGATTCTATTCTATATCTGTGTTTTTCTACAAATGTCACTCCCAAAATGCTAGAAAATTTCCTATCTGAGAAGAAGTCCATCTCGTATGCAGAGTGCTTGGTGCAGTGCTATATTGTCATTGCCATGGCCCTTACGGAGCACTGCATGTTGTCTTTCGTGGCCTATCACTGCTACATGGACATCTATAACCCCCTGCTCTACAGCAGGAAGATGTTCAAGAGTATCTGTGTCCGCCTGGTCATGGTCCCTTATGTTTATGGCTTCCTCCTCAGTGTGATGGGAAACTTTGAGGACCTACAACCTCTCCTTCTGTGGTACTAATGAGTTTAACCATTTCTACTGTGCTGACCCTACCCTTACCAAACTGGCATGCTCTGACAGCTGTAGTAAAGAGTCGTCGATGTACATAGTCACTGGCTACAACAACATCCAGTCCCTCCTGGTCATTCTTACATCCTACATGTTCATCCTTGTTGCCATCCTCAAAAGCCGTTCAGCAGATGGGAGGAAAAAAGCTTTTTCCACCTGTGGCTCCCACCTGACGGTGGTCACAATCTTTTATGGGACCTTCTTCTGTATGCATTTGAGAACTCCTACTGAGTAGACTGTGGAGGAGGGCAAAATGGTGGCCGTGTTTTATACCACGGTGATTCCCATGCTGAACCCCATGCACAGTGACATCAGGAACAACGATGTGAAAGAGGCATTGCGAAAAGCAATAGGGAAACAAAAATTGGTAAAATAAAAGTTTGAAGTTACCATTAAAAAAATCCTGAAGTGGTGTTTGATACGATATTATTCAGTTATACATTATATTATAAGCTAGTGATACACAATACTTTTCTGACTTTGTTAGACAACTAACTGGATTGAAATCATGGAATTTAGTAGTCAAAAAAGGGAAGCATAAGAGGTACCATTTAAGCAGTTCATTATCATTCATTAATATCATTGCATTAATTAGTGTCACTTCTTGTAAGAAATAGTCACTTAAACAATGTAGGGTTTTTGTTTTCATTGTTTTTTTTTGGTCAGATAAGAAGTTTGGAGGTAGGTATTCCCTGACTTGTAAGCCATGGTTATTAGGTTAGGTTGCTAGACTCCTTACATCTTGTTTTATATAGACTATAGCTTATGTTCTCAAAGTTACTTCATGATCCAAAATGGCTGCTACAGAGCCAACTTGCATGTGCACATATTCTTCAGATGCACTAAATTTTCCATACAACATATCTTCTATTATCTCATTGGCTAAAACTTAATGACATTTTCATACCTCCTTGAAAAAGAGACTTGGAAATGTATATTCAAACCTGTGGCTCAGAATAAAAAATGCGGGTTTTATATCAATGGATCTAGCTACCTCTACCCTCCACACCACTGGTGAATAAATGTCTAAAATTACATGGGAGGAAGGCATTTAAGGTAGCTTTCTTGGGCAAACAGAAATAATAGGAAGGTGACTTCACACATGCAAACACACACATACACACGGTTGCAATCTAAGCTGTTCTCATTTCAATCTTCTACTTTGCCAATAACATGTAACTCAACCTTTTGATTTACTTTCAAGTTAAGATCTCATGAAAATCTCTCCCCAAAGATTAAAAACAGTTTTAATTAATCTTTCAGTGTAAATCTTTCTCCATGTTTTGATATTTTCAATTGCTTGCTAGTATTAAACAAATTTAAAACCAGAACTATCTTAGAGACTATCTGATCTGAAAGCTTTATATATTAATGGGTAGAGTTGAACCCACATAACTTTCCCATAGGGCTAGTCTGAAGTTGTTCATTGTTCTGTTTGAATGAAGGTTTGTGCTATTTATGTATTTACAGCGATGACCTAACCTTGAATGTCTGAAAGTCTTGCTACATACTGTATCTCATACACAATTTTAATTACCAATATTTTTTTTCTTTTTAAGAATATTTCAGTCTTACCTCATCTCAATTTAAGTAATTTATTGCTACCCCATTTTCAATTGTGAAAATATTTCACATGTGAAACATTATATTCACAGATGGGAGGGTTTTGGGTACATGTTATAGATTTCATAAGAATTTTTGAGTAACTTCTCTTCTAAAATATTTTTTCAAATAAATTATGTATTTTCAGAGGTCCAGTATTAAAATCAGATAGGCTTTTTCTTACATCATCAAAAATGTCTTGCTCATCTATTATTTTGTGAACTTGTTCTACAGGTATCTGACTGTGTTAGAAATTAAGATTAAAAAGAAGATATAATTTTACTTAACATTTTCTTCCTTTTCTTTTCAAGGATCATTTTAATATATAGAAACTACTTTTAACAGTTGCTTCATTAAAGTTATTTTATAAACCATTATATTTAGGTATTATGCACAACTGTGTTTAGATGTAGACATGGGTATTAAAGTTCACTCATATGTCAAGTAAGGACTTATTACCATTCTGACATTCCATTCATTTCTTTACCATCCTAGCACCTGAGACTCTAATATAGCCTTAGTAACATTATCACATGCCTGCATCTTTAGTTTATTAGGGCATGGTCATAATTGTTAGCCCTAAATCAACAAAGAGCTTGAGTATACTATAATTTACTTACTTAATTTATTTATCAGTTAATATAATTCTTTAAAATACCTTAGCAATAAAGGCAAGTGCAAGTTGTAATTCACATCTGAGGAAAGGTCTTGTTATCTTTATGGACACTTTTATGACAGGATTCTTTACAAATTTCAAACCCTCTTGTGTCACTAAGTTCAAACCCAGGAATCAAGAAAGAATTGAAGTCAAGTTACATGGTTGGCCTGAGAAACACATTATACAAATCTTTAAGCACTGAACAGAGAAACATATATATTTGGGATCACAGAATTAATTATTGTATGATAAGGGAAGAAAAATCTAGCAGAGGAGAATGTGCATGCTATTCCAAAACTAGCCAGGCCCAGTGATGCTTCCTAGCTCATCTAGCCATGCATCATAAAAGTTAAGGGATGCACAAGGCTTCATATATGTAATAGTATCACTTTTTTGTTAAATTAATATTAACCTTAAAAAAATAGCCATCAATTCAGTAAATAAGTTTTTGGCTTGTAAACAAATCTGCCAGTATAAATACAACTTAATAAATCGTGGATTGTTTTTGCTTATGAGAACACTGTTAACAGACTCTTCCTGTTTTTAAGCTGATGGCTACCTTGATAGGATGAATCTATTCCCCACTCACCAGAAGATGAACTATGACACTTTATTTCAAATAGTTTGTGTTTTCAAATTAATGGGATAGAGTGTTCAGGGATTTGTGAAGATTTATTAAAATCTTGTTGACTCATAGATGCATAGAAAGCCCAAACAGTCTTACTTTCTAGGTTATCATTATTAATAATTCTGTTTAGTCAATGCTAGTTAAAATTATAAAATTATATATTAAGTACATATTAGGCAAAGAGAAGGGAGCTCAAGCAATAAACAATGAATGATAAAGATCAGTTTATTAAAACATTTGAAAAATTCCTTAATTTGGAGAAAGGGAGGAGGCAAAGGGTAAGCTAAAAGTGATCAAGCTATGTGGTTGCCTGAGAAACAGGAAAATCAATGCCCCTTTCCTTCTTCTGTGATTGACTAGGGATTTAAGTGGGGAAATTAAAGAAGTTCCATTGGGTTTTCAGAATTTAAGTTCAAAGAAGAGCTATATTATTTTTTCCAGTTGAACCACTGGAAGAAGCATATTCACAAAATACAGTGATAGAAGCACATATCTAGAGAGGTAGGGCCTAGACCTTCTAAGGTCTCTCTGGTCCAGTATGGTGAGGTAGTTGCAAGAATCTCTCTGTTTTTTAAAGGGGTGAAAAGTAAATGAAAGAGTCAAAACGTTAAAGGCCTGTGTTTCAAGTAAGGAAAATTCAGGAAGAATCACCTAAGAACCAGGATATATCACCAGAACATAAGCTCTATAAAAGCAGATGCTATTTTTACCCCCAATATATCCCAGGCACATAGTGAATGAATAAATAAATGAATGAATGTCAATGTTTATAGATGATGGCACCAAAGACAAGAACTGTCTTACTTTCCAATGCCTTGGAGTACATTCGTTTCCTAGAACTGAGATGCAGCACTGTGGAAATCAGGAAGATGGCGTAATCAAGTTAAGTTTCTTCCATTTTAAAAATGGAACCTCAAAATATTAATTAAGCTCATTTAGAGAAATAAATTTGCATACCTAACATTACAGAGATTGAGAACAGAAAATTGTACCCACCTATAATCTGCTTACAGATTCTCTTTTTTAATAATTATTTGACTCATATTTCTCAAGCATATTAATATCTTTAATCTCCTAAATGAGTAGTAACGATGCACATGAGGAAGAGAGGTATTAGAAATCATTTTCTATCAATGAAAAACACATATCAAGAAATTTCCTTTTATATAGTGTTAAGAAAAAAACAGAACAAAACAACATAAACAACAACAAAAATCCATCTACCTAACCTAGGAATTAGTTGGAATTTAGAGATGTATATTAATTCTTTTAGAAGAAGTAGAGAACCATTTGGAGTTAATCTGTGATGTGTGAACAGGAATTGTGCCACCCTTTATTCTCTCATTTTACCAAATCTTTCTTGCTTTAAAAGGGAGGAAACATTTTTTCAATAATAGAAAGAAAATTGTTAGTGTTTTGCATACTATGTATTATAGTCAAAATATATGTTTTGACTGATGCAATACTGACACCAAATTATTGTCTCAAGGGAACCCAAGATCTTTGTTCCATTCAAAAAAAACATCAGCACAGTCCTCAAGATACAGAGAATATAACTTAAATTGTGAAGAAAACAAAATATCATGTTTTAAATCCTTATTTTTAAATTTCTAATTCTCCTAAGAGTTACTTGACCTTGAGATTCATTTTCTATTATAGATGATGCAGTATGTAGCATTTTAATTGTTCATGTTTCTGTCTATATTCTACAGTGAGAACATCCCATAGTGGGATTTCCATCCCTTACAAATCCTTCTGAGTTACCCATTCATGATGACAAATGAGATATTACCAAAAACAATTTTTCTTCATGCACAGGTAGGCTCACTCATAGAAAAAGTTTATGTGTTTTTATAAATGCAGTTTAAAGTGTTATTCCTTTAGGCTATCTTTGCAATTCTCAGTAGACAGAGACTGTACTGTGGAGAGCTGTTAGGAAATGGGATTAGAGAAGTATCAATGTGGCAATGGAAGTCCATGTGGATGGGGCTTTTTGCTGGATGCCCCAGTCCGTGGACTGCAGTTCATCCAGTGGACAGAAAGATAAATAGTCTTACCTAAACAATGGGGCTCTATCTCAGAGGTACTAGACAGTAAACAGATAATAGTTTTGTGGTTTATTTATTATAACTGCCATTTTCAATATCTATCTAACTATCTGTTATCTATCTATATCATACACATGCACAGAGTCATTTAATTAGACTTGTATACCATACTAGCATGTAAACAATACCAACAACATGTTTTCAAATGCATTTGATGACAAAGAAGCCCACTTGGCCTCAGGACAATAATAAATATTCCTGTATTGCTTAGAAACGATAAAGGATCCTTTCTTCATTCTTCCTTCTTTATCCTAAATGATAGGAATTTAACATGGAAAATGCCTGTATGAACAAGGTAGGCCTGTGTGCCATTTTCTAGAGTCCTCTGCTATGTCACAAATAGCAACATTCTAAAGACCTCTGAAGTCCCAATCAGCTTAATAAATGGGGACCCCTACTCTTGCTAGTATGACCAACTGTCTTGGTTTGCCTGAGACAGAAGAGTTTGCTTAGCTACAAAACTTTCATTCTAAAATCAGGAAAAACCTGGATAAATGGGGAGCAGTTGTTCATCCTACATATAACCTACCACAACTTGAAGTAGTAGTGAACATAGATAGATTTCATTAGCAGATCAACATTTGAACCTCATTCTACTTTTCTGTTCAAATTTGTCATTGAACAGTTACTAAAATTTGAGCCCGACATATGACCTGGAGCTGGAGCTTCAGGTCATATGGCTCAACTACTTGATACACTCAGCACATAAAGGTGCTTGAAGCCTAATGTCCATTATCATTTCCTTTTTTAAAAAAATTCTTGACTACCTTTGACAAAAGTGAAAAAAGAAGCAGTTAAAAGGTTCTTTTTAAATACAAAAGTTTGCTAATCATTGAATAAATCAATAAAACTGTAAAAAATAAAAAAGTATTCTTTAGAACTTGGACAGAGTAGGCTGAGAACATAAAACCATTTTCTTGTCTAGATGTATGGGAAATGACTAATTATTTGTAAGGGGGCCAAGATGATGATGTAGATATCCCTGCAGAGTAAAGAGGAGATGTTAATAGATTTGGCAATACCCTCTGTCTCTTTCTTTTACAAATTTACAATTAGATGAAGCAACATCTCCTTGTCCCGGGCATTTTGGCAGAGGAAACCTATAATGCTGCTCCTTGTATTTTATTAAATCACCATCTTCCTAAGAAAGGAGAAAAATTATCTCTCATTTTTCCAAGCTCCATTTTATTTCTATCATGTAAATTCCAACCAGGAGATGAGAGGTAGCCCATCTAATATTGGGTCAAAACCCAAGGATTGAGGAGGAAAGGAAAGATCTCAGATGACAGTGGGTAGGAAAAGCGATATATCTTTATAGTCAAGAAACAGTTTGTTGGTAACAGCAAATGGTGGATGATAGAAGAACCAGAGATTTTTCAGCAAGGCAATCAATACATACATACATACATATATACATATATATAGAAAAGCATGCAAAAATAAGTTATGAAGCAAAATGAAAATGCCTTAAGCCCCAATTTGTCACCAATAACATCTATCTCAATATATGTGATTTAAAATTAATAAATGCTTTAGTAATGATTCACTCAACTTGACAGCAACCAAGTAAGCTGCCAATAGGTAGATCAAAGAGAGGGTTACAGCAAGGGGGAATTGGTAAAGCTTCTATTACAAATGTGTCAAGTTTAAGTAATGATAAGACTATCAGTAATAGCTGACAGTATAAGCTTTTGTGTGTGTGTGCTAGACACTGCTCTTTTCCCTTTTTCTGGCTCAATTTATTTAATCCCTAAAAGAGACCCAGTTTTTCAGAAGAGGAAACAATCTTTGAGAAGTGAATTCAATGCATCATTTTAAAGCAAACAACCCACTACTCTGTCTTGTAAGTTAGATATTAATCCTAGTCTTTATAAATATTTATATTGGGCCATGCAACAAAATATAAATTTTCTCTTTTGTTGATCCAATACAAAAGCAAATATTGTTTCCTCTAAACATTTCCTGGAAATAATAGATTTTATATGATATTCTTTTTAATGCTATGCAACTATGCTTTAGAATATCTTAAAGAAATTTTCCTTTTCATAGTTTATACATCTTCTTTGTAGTGTTAACCTTTAAAATGGTAAACCATTTAATGAGTTATTTTTATAAAATTCTGTTTGTGTATATAAAAGTGTCTGTGTTTATGTTCAATAGTTAATCTTTTAATCTTTTAATCTGAATACTACATATTATAACTACACATCACCTTCTGAATACACGTGTCCTAAAGTAATGTGTTCAAAACACAAGGCCAGATAATATAACAACTAAAAGTCAGTTTCCTGTTTCTAAGTAAATCTCTTCAACTATATTTGCTTTTCTGCAATGACACTTTTCAACTTACAGGAAAATTTGAATCACGTTAATCTTGTATCTTTTCATACTGGGTATTATGTTCGTGCTTATCTAAGAAAATAAAACAATCATAGTTTGAGTTATTTACATTTAATATAGCCAATAAAAGCTGAGAACCTTCTGACTGAGATGCATAGCTTTCTTAAACAGAAACAGGCAACCTCAGTAGATGATGTTAGAGGAATGCAGGACTTCTTTATAGAAACAATGAATATATCTATATTTTTTGATGACTCCTCTCTAGCCACCTTAAGATAAATTAAATCATGAGAAAACAAACACTAATTTTTTTGAAAGCACAATGGAGCATGACAAAATATAAGTTTGATTCTTTTGCTAGAATACATATTAATAGCATTAGTAGAAGTGCCTTTATCCATCCAATCTCTTACTTTTTACACATTGGGAAATTAAGTTCCATATAAAGAAATTTAATAACATAATCAGGACTAAACACATAGCTCAGGGAGTTCATTAACCTGTGCTTTCTGTAATAATGCATATTTTCTTAGTTCATCCTCATAACACTCCGTAAGGTAGATCCTCTCATTTTCCCATTTCCTCATGAGGAAGCTGAACACAGCAATATTAAATAAATGATTTAAAATCACACACCTAGTAATAGAAGAGCTGAGAATTGAAACCAAGTCTTCAGCCATTTTACTATTAATGAAGCATTTCAGATTTCATTAAAATATCATTTTTAATGCAACAAAAAAGATACCTATAGAGTTAATCTTTATTCTATTTCAAATATTCAGCATCATCAAGCACCAGCTGGGAAGTGATGATGATGATGATATTCTTCTAATTTTTACTTCAGTGGCAAATACAAGAAAGCTTTATGAAGAATCAGTTTTGTAATCCTTTGGCCCATTAATAAATAGAACATAAATTAAAAGAATATGTTCATAAATTAGTTTAAATATGTTAATTAGAGTATTAGAAGGTATAAACAATCCAGATAGCTAGTCAACTTAATCTGATACAGTAACATAAAAAAACAGCCTCCTACCCAACATTTCAAAAAATTTCCTTTTGTTTCTAACACATTTTAGAAATTTCATGAATTTATACTTAAATGTTTACAAAATAATCACGTAGATTTTACTCAGCATTTCTTTTCTTTTATTTTCCTCAAAGTTCTAAGGAACTATAAAGGAATTGGGAAATAAAGGGAATAAAGGAACTATTAAATATCTTTTTATCTTTCTCTCTACCTAACCTATGTATCATCTGTTTATGTATCTATTTATCTCTCTATCTATCTATTTATCTATCATTTATATTCAGAAGCATAATGGGCTGAAATAAGAATTTGATGATTAACACTTGCAGAAGACATCATTTTTTGACTGCTTCAAGCAATAATTAGCTTTTGCAATGATTAATTCCAGTCATCAAGAAGGGTTTAAATTAGGTTAAATTAGTTCTTTTTCATTTTCTCATTGTCCTGGACTAATGAACAGGGATATAAAGGTGAATAAGCACATAGTTACTGATCTCAAGTTCAACAGCTTTAAGGCAGAGAGAAATAGAAGTGAGGGACTGCCATAGGATTTAAAGGTTCAAGGTCAAAGGGATGAGAAGATTTTAAAGAGGAAATGATGCTTTACATCATTTTTATTTGACTTGTTTGCAATGCTTACAATGGCTGGCAAGGTTTCAATTCTTATCTAAGCTGACTTTCAGAATTTTAAAAATTACTAATCAAAGTGAGGTTTTAAAAGGCATTCTTTCTTTATTCCTTTTTTTTTTTTTGGATAAGAGTGATGTGTTCATTTTAATGTATTTTAGAGTTCCCTTAAGTCCTTTTACAACAAACATCTCAAATTTGCAAGATGACTAAAGAGATATTTTACTCTTTGACTGTGGAAGAACATTTTTTGTCTGTCATTTTAACTAAATTTCTAACATATTACACACCTTCTAAGCTTTACAAAAGTAGTGAATAAATAAAATATATGCATCTACTAAATGTTGGGGTCAGTGAAAAAGGTATTTTTCTTCACAGGAGTTAGCAAGAATAAAAGATCTTCTGAAATCTGTGGAGACAAGTAAAAAGCAGACACTAGAAATTCTGTTACTATATTTCTGTAACTTCCTATTATTTTACTACTTTATGTGAAAAAATCTAATATATATATACATACATAAGAAAAATAAATACTGGTAAGAGATATGCGAGAAAGAAGAAAGGGGACGACAAAAGAAAAATAGGAGAGGCTTTGAAAAAGAATGGGCAGGAAAAGATAATATAAATCAAGAATGGCTGTATTTTGTTATGTGTGTTTACTGATTTCTATTTATTTTGTTAGATTAAATGCATCTCTATCTGGATCAAATTTAAGAAAATGCCCAATTTTACTGATGTGACAAAATTTATTCTTTTGGAATTAACTAGTCGCCCTGAATTACAACAACTTTTCTTTGTGGTTTTCTTACTGGTCTATGTTATCACCCTGGTTAGGAACATTGGCATGATCGTATTAATCGAGATCAGTCCCCAGCTCAACAGCCCTATGTAATTTTCCTCAGTCATTTATCTTTTGCAGATGTGTGGTTCTTCTCCAATGTGACACTTAAAATGTTGGAAAACATGGTATCTGAGACCAAAACCATATCCTACCCTGGTTGTATCATGCAATGTTTTTTCTTCATTATTTTTGTGCACATAGAGGTCTTCATGTTTGCCGTTATGGTCTTTGATCCATACATGGCAATTGGCAATCCTCTGCTCTATGGCAGCAGAATGTCAAGGACTGTGTGTATTTTGCTGATTTCTTTCCCTTATATATATGGCTTCTTTATTAGTCTGTTCTCCACACTTTGACTCTTGGTTTATACTTTTATGGAAACATAGAGATCAACCACTTCTCCTGTGCAGACCTAGCCTTCATCAAAATGGCCTGCACCGGGACCTTTATTAAAGAATACACCATGCACACATTAGCAGGTCTCAACTTCTCTTATTCTTTATTGATCCTTATTGTCTCCTACATATTCATCCTTATTGCCATCCTAAAAATGCGTTCTTCAGAAGGAAGAAAGAAAGCCTTCTCCACCTGCGGGTCCCACCTGACTGTTGTCACCACATGTAATGGAACGCTCTTCTTCATGTATTAGAAGTCCAACTGAGGAGTCTGTGGAGGAGGGAAAAATGGTGGTTATGTTTTACACCACAGTAATTCCTATGTTGAACCCCATGATCTACAGTCTTAGGAATAAGGATGTAAAGGAGGCCATGAACAAAACAATCAGAATATTTTTAACTAAATAAAATGGAAATTTGCAATTTACGATTAGATGCATAGCCCAACAGAAGGAATGAAAATTAACCATTTCTTTTGGGCAATTTGAGGAAAGTTATTATTTATATTTTCAGTGAGTAGAGAAAAAATAATATGCAATTGAGAAGGGAATAATGGTGTAGTAGGAAAGAGAAGCATGTTGTAAACTCAGGACTCTCTGAGTCTATGAAATATGAAATGACAAAAATATGTTGAGAATATTATCTACTTTGTTATTTTCCACACAATACCAAATTCAGTAGGTCATTTTGGAATAAAGAATTTTTTTTTCATGACCTTTGACATTTCACTAATCTACCCTTCTAATTCTTGTTTGAAAAGAAGGATGACAGTCTCTTTTTGTACCTAGAATATATTTTAGTTCTGGATTATATGTTATTATTTAAAAATGCTTAAATTGAGTACCAGTGCACCATAAATCATTGTTATAATTGTTGACAACATCCTTGACAATGGAATATTTTAAGTGAAATCTGGTATAAAGTCTATTTAAACAATATTTATTAATATAACTATGTATTATATGAGTTTTTTCAAATGTAAATTGGTTAGTTAAATAAACTTAATTTACATATGAACTTATTTAAAATTCTCTGTTATTCTTTGGCGATTCTATTTCATACTGATCATGAAAAGGTGGAGATATATTCTCCCCAGTGTTCTGGAATTTAGAATGTCCTTACTTAATTAGATTTCAGGAGCTTTCTTCCATAATATTATGAAGAGATAGGGTGATGTATTTGTTCCTCTTTCTTCTCTTTGTGCTTTTATTTTACAGTTTTATTTGGTGGGGATAGAAATTAGCTGTCCCATAGTAGTACTAATATAGTCATTTGTACCTTGTCATACATTGCATGTCTGACTTTAAAAGCACAATTTAAACCATGCATCTCATGCTTCCTGCCTTGGCTTGGATACATTAGATATCTCCAAAGAAGTTTTGAACAGATATAGACTTAGGCAATCTCAAGAGTCAAGGGAAACACATACCAGAAAGCCAGCAGACAGCTTGAAAGCAAGAAAACTTCTTCAACTAAAAGTACCTCTTTCTTATGTATTGCTTTCTTTTTATTTATATTCACTTGTCCTGTGCTGTCCAATCTTTCTGGGTTTTATGTATGTCAATTGTAGATAAAAATTAGTTTTATTTTGCCATCTCCCATGCCTCAAAATCAAAACTCTTCAAAATCGGTCTTCACTTTGGTTAGTGACTATGCAAAGAGATAGTCAGGCACAGCCCAGGTTTTATAATGTTTGGCCTTTCTCCTCTAATCTATCATTCATTTTGCTATCAAATTTTGAGGAATCCACAAAAATGTGCTCATTTCTAAAGATCCCCAGTGATCCTCTCTCAGCATGTCTTGTGATATACTTGAGAAAACGCATTTCAGTCAGGCTGCAACCTACTAATGCTCTCACCAATTGCATTTAAACTGTCTAATGGATAAATATATATGTTTATTCCTTTATTTTTAGTGGCTTTGATAGTTAGGCTTGTAAGGCAAGAACTAGTAGGTTGAATATAACAGTGTATTTTTTTTAAGATACTCTTTTCTTTATTAAGGTGTTCTTCATTAAATACTTTAAAAGAAAGCATTATAAGTATCTTGATATCAAAGTTAAATGAAGCTGTACTGTCCTAGAATGATTTCATGGCATGAGGGAAAAAAAGTATTTGTACTGTATTGTATATGTCAACTTGATTAATACTGGGAACTGTGAATCTCAGGATCCCCTTCTCCATATGGTTCTGGGTTAGAGTTGGCAAAAAGAGGAACTTGTGAGGGATTTGAAAGGTGGAAAGGGACAATAAGTTATTCCTTTCTGTGTTGACAGAATCATGGCTTCCAAAAATGTCCTCATCTTAGTCCCTGGAACCATACATGGAAAATGGGATTTTGCACATATGATTAAGTTAAGGAATTTAAAATAGGGAAATTACCCTGGATCATCTGACTGAGCCCAGTGTATTCATAAGGGCCCTTAAAAATACAAGAAGGAGGCAAAAGAGAAAGCCAGAATGTTGTGACATAAGAAGGAGTCAAGCTTTTACTGGGTTTAAAGATGGAAGGCGAACACAAGCCAGGGAATGGCAGCATCTAGAAGCTAGGTAAGGCAAGTAAACAGAGTCTCCCCCAGAACCTCCAGAGAGAATTGCAGCCTTGCTTGTACCTTGGTTTTATCCCAGTGTTGGGCTTCTAACCATATGGGACCTGTAACCTACAGAAATGTGAGAAAATAATTTGTGCTTTTTTAAGCCACTAAGTTTGTGTTAATTTGTTATAGCAACAGTAGAAACTAATACACTCTCTAAAGATCACAGTGGTCAAACAGAGAACACAGAGTTGCCCAGCCAGTCAGCACTTCAGATTGTGATGGTTAGTGACTTTCTCTGTTTAACTAACTCCCCTCGTTTACATCATCACTTCCTAGCAGCTTCCACATCTGTGTTAATTCAATTCTCTACAGTAAACCCCTTATTGCTGTGATATATGTTATAGCCTCTGTTTTCCTGGCTGAATTCTAAATTCTACAGTGTACTAGTTTAGTTCTTTCATGAACCCCAGAAAACTATGTTATTAAGCTAATCCATTCCTGTCCATGTAAACCTATCAATCTGGGACCTTTTAATTAGACTCAGTTAAGACACATTTTGATTAAATCACTTTTTGTTAGAGTGATTTAGTTAAGGGCCTTTGAGTAGATTGTGAGACCCTTTGATTGGATTGAATTCAGTTGTGGACCACTGATTGGAGTACTTTAGTGAGGCATGACCCAGACCCCTTACAAAGAGGAGAAACATGCAGACATACACAAAGAAAGTGAGCTGCCATTTTTAACCTGCCATTTGAGAGAGAACTCTAGGATCATGTACAGTCTCAGAAAGGCAGAAACCCTGAAAGGCTGAGAAAGAGGACAGAGGCTGGAATTAAAAGAGTATCCTGAAGGGAGAGATGAGCCATATGCATCAGTCCGCAGCTGAGCTGGGGGAGAATGTGAACCTGGAGGGGAAGACAGAGTCCAGCCACCATTTTGCCTTCCTACATGGCAGGAGTCTAGGATCTGAGAGCAGCCAACTTTTGGTGAGATAGCATCTCTATAATGCCTTGATATTGACATTTCACAGCCTTGGAAAGGTAAGATTTTTCCCTAATAAATTTCCATTATAAAAGCAAGTCCATTTCTGGTATTTTTGCATTGGCAACTGTGGCAGTTTGATATAGTTATGAATTCCAAAAATAAGTATTGGATTAGGCTTGTAAACTGGTCTGTTCCTCTGGGCATGATTAAGTTATGATTAGGGCTTTGATTGCGCCATGTCAGTAGGACATTGAAATAAAAGACATGGCAAAGGACAGAGTTGGAGTTTTTGATGTTGGAGTTCTGATGCTGAGCTTTAATGCTGGAACCCGGGGAAGTAAGCATACAGAGGAGCTTGGTCGTGAAGAAGGAAAGAAGTCCCAAGGAAAAGAGACCAGCTGTTTGCCTGATAGGATACAACTGAACCCAGAGAGAAACAGAGCACGGGGAAGAGAGACAAAGCTTAGAGAGCCTGACCTTGGAGCCTTAAGAGGAAGAGGAAGGCTGAACATCGACAAACATCTTGCTCCAACACGTGGCAATAGACTGGTGAGGGAAGTAACTTATGCTTTATGGGCCGGTAACTGTAAGCTTCTACCCCAAATAAAACCCCTTTTGTAAATGTCAATGAATTTCTGGTATTTTTGCATCGGTACCCGTTTGGCTGACTAATACAGCAGCGTTTAGCAAACAAAAACACAAAATATATCTTTAACACAAATTATTTCAAAGGCACAGAGATTACATGAAGTGAGAGGAAAAAATAAAACCCGTTTTGTCCACTCTAGAAAGGTAACATCAGCAGGATAAACTTGAATAGAACACAAACCATTTTAAACTTATCAGAGGCTTTGTCATAAGTGACATTCCAGAGTAGAGAAATGTTTATTTCTCTTGCTGTGATTCTGCTTAAGTGTTTCAGAACAGCTAAAGTCAGGTAGCTGAACATATATAAATAGTTGAGTGGCTCAGGAAATTAAAAGTGAAGCATCATTGTACTTTCAAATAGATTCTCCTGCAGCACACAATTCTTCCATTAGGGGGCAACCAGCTCTAAATTTCTAAAGTCTTTAGTGAAGCTGTAAATTATGCCAGATTTTTCAAAGAGAGAACAAAGTTTTGAATTTTTTGTGGGGAATGAGGATTGTCTGCAGAATTACAGACCACAAAACACCACCCGTAAATGGAACAAACTATCTTGCTTCTGGTACCTTTAGATAAATTAATTTATGTAAATTTAAAGATTATTTTTTCTGACAACATGGAAGCCTAGATCACATTAAAATCATTTAAAAATGTATGACTCATTTGGCAAAGGTGTAAATTATCATAAGCTAAGGCTGAAATAAAGCTAGAATTCCAGAAATGTTAATTATTAATAAATCTAGGGATCCTTAGTAATTAAGATCTTTGACAAGTAGCATGGGAAAAGGACCCACATAATAGGGTGGCTAAAATGAAAGTCTAGCATCAATTTGCAACCATAGGGGGCTATAACTTGTCCTTGGTGAATAAGGTTTCAAGAAAAAAAATGCCCATGCTTCAAATGGAGAAGACAAGAAATTGTCAGTTACTCGAACTTAGTCTTGGTGAAGAGAGAAGAGAGAAATGCCTAAGAGAGAGAAAGGGAAGGGAGGGAACTTCTCCTAAGAAATTGTTGTCATAGCTGTTCTCTCACAAGTTTATTATGTGTATTTCTATTACTCATTTTGTCTTAAAAACTCTAAGTCAATAATTTTATATAAAGTATTCTTAGGACAGAAGGTCTTTTGCGCTCCTGGTAGAAACTAAAGCAATACTGCACTGGAGGAACATTCTTTCATCCCAAATTAATAAGAATTCTCACAGCTAAAATTCCAACAAGTATTAAATTGCAACCAAAAATCATAGGGCATTTGAGGAAATAAGGCATCAAAAGTGAGAATAAGAAGTGAATAAATACCAAAAAATAAACCTACATATTCTTCAGATATTAAAATTATGGCATATAGAATATAATAAGTATAACTGGTATATTAGACTAAAAGGACATTATATTATTTCTATTTTTCCTTTAAAATATATTAAGAGCGAGAAGTGCTTCCTCTTTCCTTCTGTGGAAAGTCTGGAGACCTCATGCTTTGTTTTGTTTTGTTTTTTTCCTGATCATTCATGGGTATTTGAAAATATCCAGATCTATGTAATAATTGAACAGTCCTATTTCATTCCAGAGCATAAAATCTCAGCTCCCCCCAGTTCCCCAGATAGGGGCTCCTAAAAGCAGATGATCTTCATTAGGCAAAGACAGTATAAGATTATCATTGATATCTTTTTTTATATTCTCACTAGTTTCAGATCTCCCAATTCTTACTTGTTTTGTTGACCCCTGAATACCAGAAATGTAGGGTGGCAGAGAGATTGGGGAGGAAAAGGAAGTAGGAGACTCCTTTCCTGACTGTTATTCTCATAAACTGATTCCATGCCCTAAGTCAAAGATTCTTCCCTGCTTGGCTCACTTTCATGGATTTTTCAGAGACTGTTTTCCCCCACTTCTGTTTCCCTTGAACTGACGTTTCCTTGAATTGAAGAAATGTTTCTTTATTTCACTGATCAATGGGGATCAATCACTTTTCCTTTGCCTTGACATACCCTTAGTTGGTCTAAAAGTTCAGGCCTCATCCTCACACGTATTCAACTTTTTTATACTTTCTATGTGGGAGTAGTACTCAAGAGTCATTAACTGGTTTTAGGCTAAATCCTATCTACAGGGCTTGTGGGTTGCTGCTTCATAACTCCATTTAACATCTGTTGTCTAATGTCTCAGTGGCATTAGATCCTGACTGTGTGACACAGAGGGATCTGAGAGAGAATAAGCCTCATCTTAACATGCCTTTCCTTAGTAATGTTTAATAGTTTTAAAAATAGTAAAGCTATTTAAATTTATGAAATAAGAAAAAGGGACTGAAATCAGCTGGGCTGATCTGAACATAAAACAATGTAACAGAGTTTTAAAAATTTAGAGTGGATAATATAAAAAAAAAAGACTAAAGGAATTAGTAAAGCTGATATAGAGATGAAGAAAATGCTCTGATTTCGGCACAGAGAGACAAAGGTATAAAGGGAAGTTAAGGGATGTGAATGACATAGTGGTGTTGAAAAGGAAGATTTTTTAAACTTGAGGAAAGGTAATAAGCTTGATAAATAAAATAAACAAAATTGCCCTGTAAAGGAAAAAAGGATAACCCTCTGCCTTTTTGATGGTTTCATTGATTTTGTTCATATCACCAGATTTTAAGCACTGAGTTTAGATTTGGCATGTTAACTCTCTTTATTAACTTTCTCTCTACCATTTGTATTAGGTAGGGCATATATATAACTGCATGTGATATAGACCGAAAGTAACACTGGCTTGACCTATGATTATTCTATGTAGCCATCAGGAAAGCAGGCATTTCAGGGCTGCTATGGCCTTGATCCTCCATGGGGTCAACTGGGAACTCAGGCTTCCTCAGTGTCTCTCAGGTTGTACTTTTTTGCAAGATTAAAATACCTCACTACCCTGAATACATTCCAAGCAATGGCATCAAGAAGAATCAAACAATAAGAAAAGAAGGAGTGCATGCCCTCCTACTTTTAAAAAAAGCATGACCTCCAAGTTGCTCACATCACTCTCACAAAAAGGTCACGGGACAGAACTTAGACAGAAACCCACATTCAACTGGAAGGGAGAAGGACAGGAAATGTTACGCACTGTTCTGCCCCCTTCACAACAATTAGCAAAGTGCTTAATATTCTATAGTCATCAGGGGTGCAATGACAAAAAAAGACACTGTCTTGTTTTCAAATTTTTCATTGTCTAGGATCGTGAAGCATGCACTCGAAATGATCTATAGACGATGGGGTGATTCCCATAAGCAAAACAATCTACGTGCTTTGTAAAAGCACAGAAGAAATTATTACTCTTACTGAGGGAGTCTCAAGGAAATGTTCAAAGAGAGTAATTTTTACATGATTCACCAAGATAACTCATGAGTTGAGCTACAATCTTCCTGGCCTGGAGAAGATTTGAATTAGGACTAGGATAATGAGAATTCACTTTCTTGTTTGAGGGAGAGACACTCTGTGCAGAATGAATGGTCTTCACATTTTCTTGCATTGAGAATCACATTTTTAGCACAAAATCCATAGGAAATATATGAGGCTATTTAGTGTATTATAAATGCTCACAGTACATTTAAACTTAATACAACTTTAGAGAGGATGAAAACATTATTTGTAATTAACAGGAATTCTGGGTTCATAGAACTGTAGATTAACCATTATCATGCTAGGCCCAAGACTCTCTGGAGAGTACAGTCCTAGCTCCAAGTGGCACAATTATTCTCTTAGACCAATGATTATTTTTTCAAGTACAATTATTCTCTCAAGAGCCTCAGAGAGCTCTAATTTGCACAATCTTAATCAGTGTTTTTCATTGCCAATGTATGGTCTCATTGTACACCTTGGGCTTCTCATCACTATTCTGAGAATTTTCTGACTGATACTTAGGTATGTGGCTCTCCCACCTCTGTGGCTCAAAAGCACGACCCTTTAAACATTTTCTTCATTCAAAACAGATTTATTGAGCACCTCCTAGGTGCCAAGTATTGTTACAGATACTGAGGCAGAGCCCTGAGCGACACAGTCAAGTTCCTTACATTTGTAGAGTTCCTTTTCAGATGGAAAGGGCGCAGACAATAAACCGATGTACAAATAAAAATTCAGAAAGTGACAAATGCCAGTTAGATAATCAAAGCGGTAAGTTGTGGTTGAGAATTCCCGAAGTTATCAAGGAGACCATTTTGAGTGGTGACATTTAATATGCAATTACATGAATTTTTAGGGAATAGTGGAAAAGCCAGGGCAAAAGACCTGTGTGAATATTAGGCCTGGTTACCAACAACAGAAGTCAAAATATCAGTGGCTTAAGCTAAAGATATTTTTATTTCCCTATTATATAAAAGTCCAAGGTAAGCAGTCTTCTGCTCTGTCATCGATGGGGCAGATCTCTAACCCATATGATCCTAGATGGAACTGAAGAACTCATGTATGCATTTCATGTAGCTGAATGGGAGAAGAGGAAAGAGAAGGTAACAGTGCATGCACCTTGCTTGTGAGAAAGACAACAAGAAACTGCCCTATAGCACTTCCATTTAAAATATAAGAACCTAAGAACATTGTCTTATGGTCACCAAGAAGGCTGGGAATTATACATTTTATTCATGGTGGCCTTCTAATGAAATACTACTACAATGGAAAAATAAGAACGAATTTGGGGTGGGGTACCAGCAATTTCCTCCACAAGTCTTGGAAGAAGGAATAAAATCTTGTAGTAAGGTAATAATTGTCTCAGGGAGTAGTTATAAGAATTAAATTAAATTACCTTCCTGTCTGACATGCATTAACTTTAATAAGGGCATTCTTTTTGCTATTATTATTGTTATGCTACTCCTTTCCCTTATTTATAAAAGAAAGGAGTTGAAGCAATCGCTTCTTCCTGCTTTGAAATGCTTTAATTTTAATTATACAAGATTACACCTGCTTCATCTGTCACTGGAAAAGCCAAGACATATCATGAATTACAGAAGACAAGAGTGGCATATGCAGGTTGAGTAACGCTATCAAGAATTTTAGTTTGATATAAACACAAAGCAAATATTGTGTTTTGATCTCAGGATCTATTCAAAATAACTACAGCTTGAGAAAAAAACTCTATGAATCATTTATTAAAAATAAATAAATAAATAAATAAATAACTCAACAGTTGACTATTCCTGTAGAGATGTACTTTCCCAAGGGTCATTTCTAGGAGAAACTTCTTAATGGCTCCTCATTTTCTAAGGCAAACATTTCAGGGAGGCTTCTCTTGTGTATTTCTCCCAATTTCTCCTTTGCATGACTTAATTGTTTACCATTCTTTGTATAGCACTCAGTGGTTTAACTCTGCACCCTTACTGGGAATATTTCTCTTCATTTTGAGGTAAATTGAGGTAAAATCAAGGTTGAAACAAAAGGTTAAAAAACATTTATAATTCTAGCGAAATTTATTGTTTAAATATTAGTTGAAAATTAAGTTTATGTTGATGTCAGGAAGGTTCTATGTAGAACTTTTGCATGGAGCTTACATCTTATATTTTCAATTATTTTATTCTTTGTAAGGATAAATTGATTATTCCATATATGTTATCCGCATGTGTTTGTGTTTGTGTGTGCATGCATGTGTGTGTGTGAAAGAGACAGAGATGGTGAGGGGAGAAAATTAGAAGTAGAGGTAAACTTTCAAAGGAGATTTGATATTTGATTATTACAATCAATAGTAGTTACAATTTCTAAATGTGCATTTAATAATCATCATTCCTTGCATATACTTTATGTGTTAATATGCAATCTCTCTTTTCATACTCACAAACACCCAGTGAAATGGATAATATTGTTATCATCATATGCTACTGAGGCACAGAGAAAGTAAAAACAAAGAAATGAAATATAACTTGCCCAGGTTCACAAAGTAAGTCATGGAGCCAAAGTTCAAACAGTTTGACAATAGAAACTGAGATCCCTTTAACTAACGAAATCCTTAATATTGCTTCCTACCTGGTCGGGGGAAAAATTACACGTTCATTAGTGATTTAATTTGAAATACATTCTGACACAATGGGGGAAGGTTATATATCTATATATAGATCTTTGCTTCAGATGGTGAGGAAAATTTTATAATTTCTTGAGGTCTGCAAAATCAGACCTAGGATTAGACCTAACCATTCCAGTGATTTCACCATTGCTATCTGTCATCGGGCTACCAATCACTATGATTTTCTTGTATTTAGGTGGTTGTTTTTTGTTTTTTTTTTGAGTGACCAGGGCCTGGGAATGAACCTGGACCTCATATGTGGGAAGCTGGCACTCAACCACTCAGCCACATCGGCTTCCCTGAGGTGTTTTTTGTTTGTTTGTTTTGCTTGTTGCCTATTTTTGTTTTTTCGAAAGGCAACGGGAACTGAACCCGGGACTGCCCATGTGGGAGGCGGGAGCTCAACTGCCTGAGGCACATCCACTCCCCCTGTATTTCGTTTTTGAAAAACACTAACAACACCATCTTTTATATCCTTTTTATGTGTGTTGAGTTTTTCTTGCTATCACACAATCAGATCTGACTATCCAAATAAAAATTCTCCTGTTGCTGATGTTTGAAAATTTAATAAGGGCGAAAAACACAGGCAGCCACAGGCAAATAATGTTGAGCCAGACATTAGGTATGATCCATTAACATGTTTGTAATCTCTTTTCAGATATAGACTCTCTAGAGTCTCAATTCATTTTTGTATTTCTTCTACCACCTATCATGTCATCAACATAAATTGATTTCTCTTTGTATATAACCTGTTAAACTTTCAAACTCCAAATTTTTTCTGTTTAGGAAATTCATCTTTCTAAACATTAATACACATCTTTTAAATAAAGCTGCATTTTTGGGGAAGATAAGCTGTGATTTTCTTGTTTCTGCTCCTATCCTCTGCTCTTCTTCACCATTATTTCACAATATCCTGTAGTATATTTGGAATACTCAAAACATATTCCCTAATCCCCTCCCCAGAACTGTGAGGAATATATTCAAATCTGAGTACACAGCAACACACTAAGAAACATATATACAACATAAACAGTGGGTGTTTTATCATGTCACCTTCTTTCTTGGTATTCTTTTTTTTCCCAGAAACTTTTGAATTACAAATTGAGGGTGAAAGAGAAGGTTTAAAAATAATTTGTAATTCTAGTGGATCTTAATTTTTAAATGTTAGTTGAAAACTAAGTTTAGGTCAATTTCAGAAAGATTCCACAGACATTTAGAAAGAGAAAAAATAGTTAGAAAGAATTGATTAATTACAGATAATATATGAGTGCAGAGTAGCAGACTGTAACATATTTTCCTCACATTGTTAAGAGTAAAGCAACACCCATCCACCAGTTCACTTATATGTACTAAGTGTAATGCAACTGATAGAGTTTCTTTTGCATTTAGTTTGCCACTTTATTTTTTGCTTGATAGCTGCATTATCACCACATGCCTATTACTGTGCATACTTGAGAAACTTTGTAATTAAACATGCAAAATAAAAAACACTTTGACTATTTTCTTCCCTGTAATTTGCTGTCACCTGTATTCTCTTTTTTTGATTAAAGAAATTGTGAGTTTGCAAAGCAATCATGCATGAAATACAGGATTCCTGTGCTCCACCCCACCACCAATACCTTGCATTAGAGTGGAACATTCATTATCATTGCTGATAGCACTTTCTAAATAATTGTGCTGTTTTTAACAGTATTTACATTTGTTACAATTGGTTAAAGATTATTAAATAGTTTTATCATCCATTATTTACATTAGTTGTATTTTTCCCAGATACCACCTTATTATTACCACCTTGTGTCATAGGTCTTAAAGGCTCACAAATATATTCCTTTAAAGTAGTAATTTATAATTTGTGACATAAATGATAAATTGGTGGATAAAGAATTTAGGCCAATTTATTAATATGCATGCCTGTTATGAATGGTGAGTTGAACAATAGCACAGTGAATATTTTTGACTTAGATTTTAGTAGAATTTAAAGGAAATTCTGTTTATACCTAGCAGATTGATCTTCAACTATAACTCAATGAGATTACATGTTTTCTCCAAGCTTTCATGATCTCCATATACCTGTGTGTGCTTAAATCCAAATGGTCTTGTCAAGCTGACATTAAGAAACTCTTCCAGTGGAAAAGGATCCCCATACAGGTAACATGAAGCCTGGGGAATGGGGCGAGGTGAGGAGGACCCATCTGTGAGAAGGGTGGTGTCTTCTATACTGTAAAACACAAGACCTTAGAGATGAATTTATCAACTCTTTAACAGATTTTGCATTCTGTACATAAATATATTGCAAGGCAGTATACCCAATTTTAGACAATTTTGGTTGTTATTGTTCTTTAATTTTTTATTATTCCAATTGTTAATGCCATGAATTTTCATTACTTAGCCTGAGACTCTGAAGTTATGGAGTCAGCTAAGCCACTTTGGTTTATAGGCTTCTTCTTGAATGTAAAAAGGGCAAATTTTCTCTCCAAGGGGAGTGGGTAGAGATTGTAGGTAAGAGAATGTTTATTTTTGCCATAGTAATGAGGTTAACGTTCTTGCCTGCTCTCTGTCTTTCCTAATCACTATTGAGTGATAATTATGGACAGAGTCCAACAAATAGTTGTTGAACTTCAGCAAACCTATTGTCTTGCTGAAAAGATATCTCAATTTTTCACAAAATTGCTCTCAATTCTAAAGAACATGAATGTACAATGATGTTGATGGAATCTGTTAAATGATTTTTAGAATTTTAATCCTAAGGTAATGCTAGTTAAACTATCTTTCACAGATTTCTTTCCCATAGAACTTCTCATAGTTTGACTTTATTACAGTAGACTGTGTGTCTCTAAGAGATTGGATAAGGTATAGAGATTTCCCATTATTATCTGATGAAGGAACTCGTCTTTTCTCCATAATTCATATTACCATCATGCAATACACTAGTGTTTTCTTAGGACTATAATTTGATAAATATTGTTCTAGAAAATGACTCATATTATACAATCTATATTTGAAAATAACTTTTCAAAATATCTAAGAAGTTTTCCCAGATTCCAATGGTTCCCCAGAGTTGACTCAATAATTTCCTAATTTATGTGTCCTTCATAACTGTAAAATAATACATCAGTCATTTCGAAAGTATTTATTTATATTAATTCCTGTGCAAATGCTGATATTAATCCCCTTCTTTTACTCATATTTAAGTCTCCAGAACAAGGCAATAGAGATATCTATTGGATTATAAATACATAAAAGATTTGGCAGGGAGTCCCTATCCAGGGAATATGCCTAATGAAATGAATTTAAATAAGTAGTTCATTCTTTATAGTTGATTTTGATGACTATTTTTTTATCAGTTGCCCCTTTTCAATTTAAATTAGTGCAAGAATGAGATTAGATTACATGACATTTAGGGCTGATGAATAATTTGGTTCAGTAGCTTCTATCTCTAAAGCGGGAGGATTAAAAAAAAGGGACCAAAGGGACAAGAGATAAAAGAATTTTCCTTAGTTCTGTTAAAAAGAGATCTATAACCTTCCATAAATATCTTTGTAAAATATAAAAATAGCAAAGAGCATTGACAACAAAGGACAGTTAAGAACTAGTCTTGGACATTGGGCCAAAGAAATATTTAGTGTTATCATGTTTCAATTAAGATACTTTGTATAACTGCTATATAATGGTGGTCTGTGTGTTAATTAATCTTAATTACCTTTAGAGAGTCAGTTACCTAGCAGGTTCACACACTGGAGAGATTCCCTTCAAAGAATGAGGAAGTGCAGCCATAGATATTTAATAAAGATGACAATGACAAGAAACATAGATAAAGATATAACTTAATAAAGGAACAATACTTGATTTTGTTCCACTTATTTCCTTTTAGATATCACAACATTTTATAAGCTAATATTTGTTTAGAACTATGAAAATGCTCAATTTCACTGATGTGACAGGGTTTATCCTTTTGGGATTGACAAGTTGTCAAGAATGACAAGTTCTCTTCTTCACCATTTTTTTCATGGTCTATATTATCACCATTGTGGGCAATATTGGTATGATCATGTTAATTAAGGTCAGTCCACAGCTTAATATTTCCATGAACATTTTCCTCATTCATTTGTCATTTGTTGATGTTTGGTTTTCTTCCAATATCATCCCTAAAATGCTGGAAAACTTGTTATCAGAGACCAAAACTATTTCTTATGCCAGTTGTATAGTACAGTGTTTTTTGTTCATTTGTCCATGTAGAGGTCTTCATCCTTGTTATGATGGCCTTTGATAGATACATGGTAATCAGCAACCAACTGCTTTATGCCAGTAAAATGTCAAGGGTCGTCTATATTTGACTGATATCTTTCCCTTACATATATGGTTTCCTGATTAGTCTGGCAACAACCAATGGACATACAGCTTGTACTTCTGTGGGAAAATTGTAATCAACCACTTCTACTGTGCAGACCCACCTCTCATCAGAATGGCCTTTGCTGGGACCTTTGTAAAAGAATATACAACGATCATACTTGCAGGCATTAACTTCACATATTCCCTGACTGTAGTTACCATTTCCTATCTGTTCATTCTCATTGCCATCCTACAGATGCGCTCAGTGGAAAGGAGGCAGAAGGCCTTCTCCACTTGTGGGTCCCATCCGACAGCTGTCACCGTATTTTACAGGACTCTTATCTTCATGTATCTCAGATGACCCACTGAGGGGTTTGTGAACCAGGGGAAAATGGTGGCTGTGTTTTATACCACAGTGATTCCCATGCTGAATCCCATGATCTACAGTCTGAGGAAAAAGGATGTGAAAAAGGCCATGAGCAAAGTGATCAGCAAAACATGTTGAACAAAACAAAATTGAGTTGATTTTATCATCTATGCTTCAATAATATTTGCTTGTCAACACATTATTGTCTAGGACATAGGAAAGTTAAGCTAAAGACTCGTGTTTAGAAAGAGATAGTCAAATTGAGACAAAAAATAGTAGATTGACTCATTCTTACTGATGTAAGTAGTGAGAGATAATTAATACCACTGAATGGTACAACTGAACATGTTTAAAATGGGAAATTTTGAGTTGCATAAATGTTACAACAATAAAAAGTAAAAAAAGATAATTGAAAAGATGTTCAAATACTAAGGTAAAATAAAAAAACAGTTTTTCTTATTAAAAATGTAGTGGATGAATTTTAGAAGTAGTTATAAATTTGCCTATTTAGATGGTAATTTGTGGTGGAAAAATTAACATATTTAATTATGTTTCATAATATGATATAAAAAATGATAGTCTCACTATTAGTTTTGCAATTGTTTATTATTTCTTTCATTGCGGGATAAAGTAGAACTCTTCAGAGATTTCCACTTCAGAATTGCAAAGCATACATTTAAGTATATTTCTATATCTTGGAGTTTCCTAAGAGACATACCAAGGTAAGTATGTCTCTTTACAGATTGCAGTAACTACAATCTTTTAACCATAAGGATGACAGATTGTGCATTTCTCACCTGCTCTAGCCAAACTGGTTTTCACCTACAGGCTGATGGAATAGTGCGTAGAATTAGTAGATATGTGTGTCATTATAAATGCATGGCTTTTCAGGCTCTGCTTAACAAATTAAATTGATATTTAGTTCAGAATGTGTTGTACATTCAGAACTAAGATATGGTAACTAATTTCTTTGGTTATTTTAATATTTGAAAGAAAAAATATTTGTTGTGAGCAGTAATTTCTTGCCATAATAATATTAATATAGTTTGCCATCCCTTGTACCTAATTTCTTAAAGAACTAGCTTGAGGCAACACTACAGTTCCTTAAAGTCTATATAACCTGAAGCAAATCAATCAATCAGTAAATCAATCAATTACCTTTGGTTTTGGTGCAGATAATAAATAGCTAATGCAATGTAATTAACACATTTATAATTGCACAGGAAGTAATTACAATTTTTTCTTCAATGATGCAAATATAAAACAAGATTGGTGCAATGTGAGAAGAAACATTCTTCTTCATCCTTTGTTGAATTGTTATTTTCCTCAAGGAAAGCCAGAAACATATGCTCTCATTTTCACACACACACATACACATATATCAAAGATAACCTTTTGAAAACCATTTGTAAAAGCAAATAAATGGCCAATTTATATTAAATTGCAATATTACTGTGTCTATACTTGCAAAAATTAAAACTCTTAAGGACTTTAAGAACTACATTATTTAAAGTTACTTGGGTGAAAATTTAAAGATAATTAACTTGCCATTTATCAGAAATCATTGACATGTCAAACTAAGTACTGATTATGAATACATTTCAAAATATAGTTTTAAAGCATTTTAAAACTTTGTAGTATGTTGGCTGGTAGATTTGAATCATCTTCATTTCCTCATTTTTCAAAAATGAAATACTTCCTACTAATATTTTTGGAGACTCAGCATTATATGTGGAATAATGTTGCCAGGGTCTGTGGTTAGGTCGTGTTACTGTTTTGAGTTTTCAAATTTCAAATTAATTTGTGGGTGATCTTGGACAAGTCACTTGCATTACACCCAATTTTGTTGGTTGTAGTCTCTAATCTCCAAGACCTCTCTGACTTATAATTTCCTTGGGTCTAGATTCTCTCGGCAGAGCTTAAAGTGATTTTGCCATCTGCTGAAAATTCAGAATACTTCTGCAAAATATATTTTTTAAATTGATGGCATTGTTATTATTATTTTTACATCTATCAGCTTAATTATATTTAGGCATCCCCAACCTATATCTATGGAGCTCCTTTATCTCTCACTCAGCCTCTCTGTTTTGTCTTTCTCTCTCTGATTCTCTCTGTTTCTCTTTCTCCCTCAAACACACACACACACACATATTTTCTTCCGTTCAGATTTAGATTTTCTTGAGACAGTAAGTGTTAAGTCATAATACTCTGATACAATAAGTTCACCTGATGGATTTTCTCATAATAAATGGGCAGGAACTCAGGAATTCAGAATACTTGAACACTGAGTGATGCAAAAGAAACTTTACCTGAACACAGTTCGGCCCATAGTTTCCCAGACCAAATAAAGGCAGTACATAGTTTAGAGTTAATGAACAACCTAAGTTGCCAATCTTGTTCTTTTACTTGTTCACTTTGTAAACTTGATTTAAAAATGTAACCTCATATTTACTTTATAAAATTCATATTTTATTCTTAAAAATGGGATAATATTAGTAACAACTCCATAGAGGTGGTGAATTAATATTTGTAATCTGCTTAGAGCTGTAACTACACAAATGAGTCCATTTTTTTAGTGCTTCATATGTCGTTGACACTGGGCTTAGTGTTATCCCTTAATTATCTCATAAGCACATTGCTGGGCAGAATTTTTCCATTCTACAAGTGAGTGAATTGAAGGTCAGAATTGAGTTATTTGCCCATGGTCACAATGTTAAGGTGGTAGAGCCAAAGTTAGATTTCAGAGCTGTTTCATGTCAAAGGCCATGCTTTACTACATCCCAGAAAAGGATGGATGTAGAGGGATAAATTCTTTATAATAAAATCTATTACTTCACCAGTGACATGTACTCAAATTCATTCTCCCCAAATGTTGTGAGGTGATCCATATTTTTTAGACATGTGTCATTTCTCAAAACTACTTTGCAATGCATAGGACATACATTTCTGAGATCATTTATCCTGAAAGATGGTGCTTAATAGAGACATAGCAACACAGGAAAGAAAGTGATTCATCAAAGTTTTGCATGATACTAACCAAGAATATTTTCTTGAGATACATGGTTTCCAAGTGTGATAATAAGAGGACAGAATCCATTTGAAAGTGGTAGACAGATGATAGCATGACGCCAAGAATTTTGATATTTTGATTTTATTATAAGAATTATTATTCTAATTAATGCTTCTTCCCTTATCCTACTCCTGAGATGTTTCTAGAATTTTAATTATTATTCCTTTCATAATTATATGGATGGGTCCTTAGGGAGATGTTCCCAGTTTCCAAGACTATGTTGAGAATTACTCATTTGTTGTTCTCCTCTGTTGAAGGTAAGCCTGCAATTTCTAAGCTCTCCAATGCAGGTTAATGCAGCACAAGCAATTTATTTAATCCCTTTTTGAAAAGGATTAAGACTTTATCCTTATGCTTATTTGTTAATGCAGTATTTCACTATGTGAAGTTATATTTTTGGTACATTTTCATATTTTTATCCATAATGTATTCAAAACTACTTAAGAATGAGCTATTATAATGGGCATTGACACAATTCTTCATTTCTTATATTTTCTCCTTTCACTGTTCTTTACACCTAAAGACCATTGATTTTTCACATTGTTGTTTTAAAATATGTATGAAAAGATTGGGGAATACTGAGTCAATATGAATGTTTAGACCAGTGATTATTCTTCACTGTTTTTCTCCAAGACGAATTCACAAATTGTTAATACAAAAGAGTCCATATTTTTAAATTTTATATTCTATCCTCCCAAATGTCTAGATAGATAATATAATGTGTAATATGTAATAAAAAGTATTAGTCATCTGATCTTAGGTTGTTGGACTCACCTAACTTTGGAACGAAGGGAGAAACAATGTTCTACTATGTCTGTAGCCCTGCATGCATTGGGGAGAATCATGCAAAAGTCAGCTAGTCCATCAGGGACAAATTATCGAAAGGATTACCTTTCTTCTATGTGTAAGGGCAATCAAGCTGAATTTTAAATTAAAATAACTAGAATAATAGATTTATTGAAAAGCCTGCCATATGATTTGGTTAAGTTTATAACACAAGAGCCAGTTTATTGGTTTGCATCTCAATCCTATCAACCCTGCTTGATTCAGGGAGGCTCCGGATCTCTCAGTGCTTCAGTTTCCTAGTTTGTCAAATGGAGATGTTAATAGAACCTGTTTCATAGCACCTTTGCTTGCAAAGGGCTTACAATGCAGTCAGTAATTTAGCTATTCTTCATATTATAAAACTGCTGTTACTGCTACTAGAAAAAGTATTTCTTAGTTTAAAGTATTGGAATTTTTAATGTATTATTTCAAGCTGATCTAAAGATCATGAAGCTTTGAAAAATTTTCTTTATGATTATTCCTGAATATCTGTTTTTTATAGGTGTATAATGGCTATGCTAGGTAGCATATGGGTTTCCTAGGTGAATGAGACAAACTCTACTACCAGAGAGCTAACTATTATTTGTAAAGGAAGAGAATTTCACACCCCACGCAGGAACTGAGACAAAATTATAGAATGGGCTGGGATAATGATCTTCTTTTATGAAAGATGCTATTACCTTGTATTTCTAAGATGCTTAATATTTTACGTAATATTTTACACTTAAAACTATATAGTAGTGCCATTAACCTAATTCAAGCTTTTGTCAGTTAAAGAGTATACTAAGGTCAGGAGTTTCTACATAGGAAAGTCCATGAGCTTAGCTGTATTTCCAGAGTCTACAGCTCTCATCTGGCTATTTCCACTCTTGAACCAATACAAATGAGCTACACCTATGGAAATCTGTAGTAAGTAGAAACTTTGATGAGAACTAAAACTTCAGTGCTTTTAATGTAATATACCCAGTTCATTTTAAAAATAGTATGTTTATTTCTCATATTAAGCATTTTAAGGATAAGAAAGTAGTCATAGAGATTAACTTCCCAAGTGTACCCTGCTACTAAGTAAAGTATCCATGATATGATTATAAAATTCATAAATTTTTAATACACAAAAGGAATCTTTCTTTCAATACTCTTTTTGAACATGCCAAGTTAACATTTCCTCTTTTGAACTTGTCCTTTCTTCCCCCATATTTCTACATAGCTGGCTACTTCATACCAGCTCAAAAGCTACTTCTTTGGAGAAATTTTCTTTGGCCACTCTTTCTGCATCTTCTCCCCTTATTCCCTATCTTATTAACATGCTAAACTTTTGTCACATCTGTTCCTGCTTTCAAAAATATCTCATTTGTTTACTTGTTTATTTCTCTTCAATAAGAATGAATTATGGGGGGGCGGAGAAATAAATAAATAAATCTTTAAAAAAATGAATTATGATGTCAGCTGAAATTTTGTATATCTTGTTCATCCTTAGATTTCCAGAATTCAGAATAGTTTGGAATATAATCTAACAAATATATTTGACGTATGTTAGTTGTAGTTGATATTTGTAGAATAAGTGAATGAAACCAATTATAAACAAAGGCACATTTATATATCACTGAGTGTTAAGCACTCAAATATTATTATTATGGAGAGCCAAAATTCCCAGGATGGTCTTAATCCTACAGATACTTCATTAAGCACTCAAGACACACTTTTGCTTCTTACAAGAAGCCAACTGAGGAAAATAGTGTTTGGGAATATTTTGTTTGTAATGACATTAAATTGGGGTTTGAATGTTTAGAGGTGGTACTGTTTCTGAAAACTAGTAAAGCCTGAAATAAGCCACTGTAATTAGTAAAACACATCACTAATGTGTTACCTCAGGATATTTATCTATTGTTACATTTTGATAGTGATTCTCAGTGATACACTTGTAGTTTAATTTTCTGAGATAAGTAAAAAAACAGAAAGAGCTTGTGCTGTTGAGTCCCTCTTACCCTACCCATGCAGGTGGTAGCAATCAAATCAGAATAATGTGTAGCAAAGTAAAATAAAATATGAGGCAGAATCTCATATTGTGAAAGCATATGATGAAATAGTTTGGCATAAGGTAGGATAATTATGTCAGTAACTAGATTTTATGGCCAACATTTTAATCTATTCTCCCATAAAATTATACAGGAAGAGCTTACCTTCTAAGGCATATAAAATGGGTAACATCACATGTATTTGCATTTTTGTTGACATTGAGAGTCATTATGATACATGGAAACAGTATTTGATGGAGTGTCAAAAAACTCCCCTTACTTCCTTTCCTGTGTTTTGCTAATTGGCTATCTAACCTTGGGTTTATATTTTAACAATTCTGGGTCTCAAGTTTCTTTTCTTTCAAATAATATATTGGAATTGGTTAGACATTCTCTTGCAACTCTCACTCTGAGTTTTGTCATATCTATGTTCTCTGATTTTAAGGTATGCCTATCGTAATAATCTAGCAAAGATATAATTTCTTATTCTAGTACTATGTATTTTAGTAATGACTGTAACCTGTTTTACAGATAAGAACCTGGAAAAAGATGAATGGTAATTGTCTGTAAGACCAATCGAAGGTAATAATTATGCCTATATTATTTCTCTCTTGAACGTTATACAGCATCCACATTGTTTTCTAAATGATTTAAATTAGAATAAGGATAAATGTGACTCAAATATTTCAGCAATGAAAAAAATCTCTTCATGTTTTGCCTTTCTTCATAAGCAATACAGACTGGGTCTCTGCCAGGCAACACAAAATTCACAGATGTGACACAATTTATTCTACTGGGATTGACCAATCTCCAGGAGCTACAGGTTCTTTTTGTGGTCTTCCTAGTAGTTTACCTGGTCACTCTGCTAGGGAACATTCGGATGATCATTTTGATCAGCATCAGTCCCCAGCTTCAAAGTCCAATGTACTTTTTCTTGAGTCATTTGTCTTTTGTAGATGTGTGGCTCTCATCCAATATGACCCCCAAAATGCTGGAAAACTTATTATTAAAGACAAAAACCATTTCCTATGTGGGGTGTTTGGTGCAATGTTATTTTTTTATTGCCCTAGTCCATGTAGAAGTCTACATCTTGGCAGTGATGGCCTTTGATCACTATATGGCTATCTGCAACCCTTTGCTTTATGGCAGGAAAATGTCTAGGACTGTCTGTGTTTGAGTCATCTCAATGCCTTATGTCTATGGATTCTCTGTTAGTCTAATATGCACATTGTGGACATATGGCTTGTACTTCTCTGTGAATTTTGAAATCAACCACCTCCATTGTGCAGATCCTCCTCTCATCAAGATTGCCTGTTGGGGAGTCCACATCAAAGACTACACAATGATTGCCATTGCTGGCATTAACATCACATATTCCCTTGCGGTGGTCCTAATCTTCTACACCCTCATTTTAGTAGCTGTGCTACATATGTGCTCTGCTGATGGGAGGAAGAAGGCCTTCTCCACCTGTGGATCCCACTTGACAATTGTCACCATGTTTTGCGGGACCCACATATTCATGTATCTTGAGCAGCCGACTGAGGATTCTGTAGAGCAGGGGAAAATGGTTCTGTGTTTTATACCACAGTGATTCCCATGCTGAATCCCATGATCTACAGTCTAAGGAACAAAGATGTGAAAACGGCAGTCAACAAAGCAATCATCAAGAAAAACTTGGGGCAGTAAAACTGCAATATATATTATTGTGGTATATTGGTAAATATTATTAATGACAAGGTAAACCACATGTCATAAGGAAAAAGTACTTGTGCCTGGGAAACTATAGGAATAAAGATAGCCACCCTCTTTCTCTCTCTTGAGTCCTCATAGGTTTCTCTTGCCTGAGTTCTTTATTTTTCTTTCTCTATTGACCAGGTTTCTGTTTCCTGGTGCATGGGGAAGTTTACAATGGAAGCCTCAGCTCCAGATTTCACTTAACCTAAGATTAAACAATTCCTAGGAAGTCCTTTGACTCTACAATAGAGTGGAAAGAATCCTTAGAGCACATGGGCAGTGCCTAACAAAGGAGCACAGACCAATATCTCAGGGACTTGATATTAATGTTTGTATTTATGAACCTTATTCTTGTGAAATTGAAACCTTAGCCTACTAATATATATTGCCTAAGTGTTACCTCCTGAAAGCCTCTTTGTTGCTCAAATGTGGAGTCTCTCTAAGCCAAACTCAGCATATAAACTCACTATCTTCCCCACTGCATGGGACATGACTCCTGGGTTTGAACCTCCCTAACATCAAGGGATTATTACCAAGCACCAACTGGTGACACATTTGGATAAAGACCTAGACCAAAAGGGGGCGATATTAAATATGAAGGTTTTATGACTAGTGAGTCAGGAGGACATTCCAGAGGTCATGCTTATTCACATCTTAGGCGGATCTCACTGACTGCCACTGTTAATAGTGTCTCAAGAATCTAGAAAATATAGACAGGGCAAACAACTCTAGGAATTTGGAACACTGTCAGTGGACCTTACCTTGGAATATATGATAACCTATCTCCCCAGTGTATCAGAGTTAGACTCATTTATAAGATTCCTACACATGGTTCTTCTGCCCCTTTTATTTGAACCCATAATTAGCACTATACCCATTAAATATATGTCCCAGAGACTTAAATCTTCATTCATATACTGGTTGAACACTGAATCACAGCAGAGTTGCAACCAAAAGCTTCTCTCCAGTTCATCTGATTCACCCAGGAAAACTAACAAAAGGATAATGATGGGCCATGCCCATCCCCCAAAACAGAGAGAATCTACAATGCAAACAAGACATTTCCATCCATCTACCCATGGTATCTAGGCCCTCTCTCAATAAGAAGCAGAATGGGCATCACTGTACCAAAATCCACATGATTGAGGAATGAACAAACATAAGGTGTAAATGCAATTATGGACTAAAGTAGACTTATTGTTAGTCTAGTAATGGAAAAACTTGTAACATTGATGTAAAGAAAGTGGTCACTAGAAGTTCTGAGGGGAGGTAGACAGAAAAATAGGTGTAACACGGGACATTTTCAGGACATTGGATTTGTTCTGTATGACATTGCAATGAAAGATACAAGCCATTATATACTTTTTCAAAACCTATAAAATTGTGCAGTGCAAAGTGTAAACCATAATGTTTAAACCAAAGTGTGGTGCTTTATAAAATTTCATATGCAGTACAAATGAAAAATTTTGTATAAATCAGCCATTAGAGATTATTGCTGTTTAAGTTTCAGTTACCTTGTCTTCTTTCACATATTTTTATGTATTTAATTGAAATTGGACTCAAAGAATATGTGGCAATTTACTGGATATGAATACCATTTTTTTCACCAGCAGCATATTAGGGTTTTACATACTATTTAAGATTTTTCCCAAAGCATGCCTTTTATTTAATTTATTATTATTTTTTAATTTTGTTTCATTAGTGAGGTACATTTATTGCAATTGATGAGCATGTTTTGGAGCATTGCCACTAAGCATGGATTCAAGTTTACATTATTGTTTACACTCTCTCGCACCCAATTCTGTAGGTTATGGCAAGATTTATAATGGCCTGTGTCTGTCATTGTAATGTCATTCAGGACAATTCCCAAGTTCCAAAAATGTCCCGTATTACAACCATTTTTCCCTCTCCCTGCCCTCAGAACCTCCAATGGTCACTGCCAACACATCAATGATATAATTTCTTCCATTGCTAGAATCACTATAAGTCTATAGTAGAATACAAGTAAGTCTACTTTAGTCCACAGTTTATTACCCAATTCTGAGGATTCTGGGATGGTGATGTCCACTCCACCTCTAATTAAGAGGAGGCTGTGATCTCATAGGGCTGATAGATGGGACTCTCTTGCTTGCAGCTGTAGACTCTCTTGGTTCCTTGGTATGGTAATTGTCCATCATCACCCCTATGAATCTCAAAAGAGTTGCAACACCTACTCTCCAGTTCATTGGTCTCACCCAGGACAAAGCATGCCTTTTAATATATGATTTGTTTTTTAATTAGTAAAATAAGAATGCTATGATAAGTTACCTAATATTTTGTTTAGAATCAGTATTTTAGACTATTCAGCATCCAACTACTCTTCACTGTTACCCCACAGTGGCTTCAGCATCATTTCTAAGGCAAATTTCCTTCCAATTGCTTCCCTGTTTCCCTCCCACCTCCTCCATGGTCAATTTTGAACATGGTACCCATAATAATTCTTTTACAAAGTAATTTAGGTGGTCTCACTCCTCAAAGCAGAATCCTGATAAGGTGGTCATTTTATCCAAAGTCAAATACAAAGTCCTTACAATGAACCATAAGGCCCAACATGAAATGACCCCTGTTAGTTTTCTGACCTCATCCACCTTTTTCCACCATCCCCTCTGATCCTTCTAAATACACTGGCCTTATACATGCCAGGGTCATGACAGCCTTAGGCATTTATACTTGATTCCTCTACCTGGAATATTCCTCAGATATCTCTATGGTGTGCTCCCCAGCCCCTGCTAACGGTGAAGTCTGAGAATGCTGGACCCAGATTGTCAGTTCCATATTCTGGGTCTGCCCTTACATGTTATGAGAACTTGATTGAGACACATATCTCTGTGTTTTGTTTTCATTATCTTTAAAACAGGAATAGTAATATTAAATGCCTCCATCACCTCTTTGAGAATAAAATGAGGAAAAGTGTATAAAGATCTAGAATACTGACAGTGCTATATAAGCAATTATTACTACTATTGCTATCATACTTTGCTGATTTACTTGTTTTATCCATATCACTTACCACTATATAATATTTTTTACTGAATAGCTTGTTTGTTGTCTTTCTGTGATTTATTGTGTGGGAAGGGGTTTTTATCTCTTTTTTTGTTATTTTTCAACTTTATCTGTAGTGCCTAAGACAAATTAGGGACTCAATAAATAATAGTTGAACAGTAAATAAATATCTCATAAAATTTTTGGCAATTTGACTCCTGGCAGTGTTGCAGGAATCCCCATTATTTTCTGTACTGACACTGATAGTTATATATGTATGTGTGTGTGTGTGTGTGTGTGTACATATATATATATATATATAATATATATATGTGTGTGTATGTATGTATAATTATATATTATTTATCTTACATAATATAGATATTTATTATATTATATATACTTTTTCATTTTGCCTAACTGATTATTTAAAAACATGATGCTTATTTTATGTATTTTCTTCGGTTATTAATACAGTTGATATTTTTATTTTTTCAATTTGTTCATATTTCTTCTATTTATAATTGCTTATGACCTTTGATACCTTTTCATTTGTGTGTTTCAATTTTTGCATGTTTTTTTAACTAAAAAGGCAACTTTGTTTTAAAAGATATAAATATGCTGTTATTTACAGTAAAGCTTCCCATTTTATATATGCATTATAATTTATTGATGATGATTTTAAACATACAGACATGTATATCTTTCTCCCTCTCCTTCCCTCTTCCCCTTCCCTCCCTCCCTTCCTTCCTTCCCTCCTTCCTCTACTATGCTAAGTAATATTTTCTCAACCCTGAACATTATATCAATGTTCATCTGGAACAAATCATGATTTACTTTTTTAACTTAACTCTTTAAACAATCTGTAATTAATTTTAGTATAACAGAATACAAAGATTCCACAAAGTAACCTAAAATTTTCCCATATAACTGAATATCAGAGACTCATTTAATGAATAATTTATCCTTTCCCCATTTATTCAAAATAATGCACCCTTACTATACACAAAACACTAGGTTATGTGCTTGGGACACAAAAGTGAGCAAATGGAGATAGGGTTACTGCTCTTATGACATACATTCTGGCGAGGGAGGCAAAAAACTAATGCATGGTGAAATAAATAAATTTTCCCAAACTGTGACCAATTATGAAACAAAGAAAATTGTGAGATGTGCACCTGGTATAAAATGGAATTCAATGACATTCTGTGATATATGAAGATGAGTAGAAGTCAACAAGGCAATAATGAAATCCCTTGAAATATTCCTACTAAACGTGATTTGTTTTTCTGATTTCTATTATGTATCATTATTAGACTATTTTTCCACTGTTAAGATTATTATAGAATGAATATACCTTAATACCTGGCAATGTATTTCCTCACCTAATATTCTTTTGTTTCACAGTTATATTAAGGGTCACTTATTATTTTTCAATAAAATATAGTATATATTTTTATATTATTATATATCACTATATACAGGAGTTTTAATATAATTATATAAAATGTCTATAAAATATAATATATAATATATAAACATTTATTATTCTAAACTTAGAATCTGTATCATTTTCCAAAAAATTTAATTTGATTATAATTGCATCATATTTATAAATTAACTTGAGGGTAGAATTAATGTCTTTATTATATTTGGTATAATTCAATATAAAATATGCCATGCTTTTCCATCATTTATTAACTTTTAGGTGTCCCTTAGTAAATTTTTCCAAGTGCCTTTAAATCAGTCCAATATTTAGGTCCATTCTCAGTTTTTTTGTTTTTTTTTTTTGTTCTGGCGCATACTATTCTTGAGACTGACAGTGATACATTGCTAAGTTGATCATTTTTTGCATCTGTATTTTTAACAGGTTATATTAATATAATTTTATTAATTTTAATATTTTTGGTTGGCTTTTTAAAAATTTTCTAAGTAAACCATCATATTATCCAGAAATTACAGGAAAGTGGTCTTCTCCTTGTTAATACTTAAGTCTACTATTTCTTTTTCTAACCATTTTTGCATTTGGCTCCTCTCTTTCTACTCTCCATTTCTCCTGTTTTCTTTATCCTCAACCTCACAAAGATCCTTACTCTAGAGATTTACAAAATTAATAATAATGGTGATAACAGGAATCTTCATCTTCTCTGATATAAATTGAGATGTGGCTAACCATTCTCCATTAAATGTGACTACTGAGTTATGGCAGATAATTTTAATTAGGTTAATGTTTTACTTCTTGCTTCTTTCCTGGAACTTTAACATTAGATGTGGATTTTTATAATACGCATATTTAATTTATTGAGAGAACAATGTGTTTTTCCGTTTCATCTTAATTTAATAAATTAGAGCAACAAATTAAACCAATACAATTAAACTATTTATTAGACTACTCCTTACATTAAAAAATACCAATCAAATAGAATACTCTCTTGACAATAAATTTGAATATTATTTTTCAGTTTTGTATTAAGGTCTGTTTCCCTTCTAATAATTATTCTTTTTTTCTCATAATTAATGAGCATTGTTGAAAATAAAAACATATTTGCAAGACTGAACAGCTGTTTTGTTGTTGTGAATAAAACCACAATATAACCTATATATACATGTTTGCACACACTTTACTAAGTGCTTTTCATGCATTATAACATTTGACATTTACTCAAACACGAATCGAACATTTTAATATTTTTAATCTATAGTTAATTGGTGTTGTTGTTATCCATTTACACTTAAAAACAAAGCTCAGTAGAAAGAAGAAGCGGTACCTAATGTCAGCTAAGTTATGTAGATTAAGAGACAGGATACAAGGCAATTTCCTCCCACATGTATATTATTATATGTATTGCCATCATCATCATATAATATTGTGTTAGTTATTATGTAGGCTTCTATTTACATATTTTTACCTTTTATTTCTAACTCCAGAATCACTTTGCTTGAGGCTTTTTTTAACCAAAATTTCGGATACTTATTTCCTAATTTCAGTCTTTCATCCTATGTTCAACTACAAAATCATCTAAGTCTATATGTGAATAATCCTCGGCATATGGTCTCATTTGTATTCCATAAGTTTTGATATAAACATACAGATATACAAACAGACACATGCACACATATGCAATTGTTTCCCTGATATATTTAACTGCAAATTTGATTTCCTAGTTAAAGCAACTTCATTATAGTATTTTTTCGTAGAGTAACTTCTTTGGATATCTTTTTAATATAATCTTTACATGGTGGCCAGATTTTGCAACCTGTTTTATTTCTAGAAAATGCCCATGTCATAAACATAAGCTTTTGTCATAGTTTAGTTCATAATGCACACACCCAAGGTATGCAGAAACCATAGAAAGTTCTTCCAATCTCAGGTCTTGAAGTTATAGACTTTTGGGTAATACTTTGCCCAATTATTGTGCTCACAGACTGTCACTCCCATCCAAACTTTGCAGGCATGGCATATCCTATTTTGTACTGTGAGTATTTGTATCTCACATTTAATGTTTATATCCTATATCCACATGAATAAGCTTTTGCTTACTCAACTCTTCTGGATATCTTTGTTCTGGGAAGATTAAATATCATTTAGCCTCCATTATTACATAACTTTCTAGCAATTAAATATGTGAAAGAAATATTCAATTGTGATAACAGTAGTGGTTTGCTGCTGACTTTGGAGGATTTTAATCAGTGATTATATTCCCTAATTAACTGGTACAGATTCATATGCCATGTTTCACCACAAAGTTTAGGAGTTCTCAATTGTCTATTTCCCTTCTAGAAATATACTTAATCTATTTATAGTCAGGCAGCAAAAGTTCAGACTATTTGGGAAAATTTCTTTTTAAATGCCATTTTTAAATGCCATGTTGTTTTAAATTAAATGATTGCTGATCACTAATTAAAGAGAAACTGAAGCCAGAGTTTACTTAACTGCGATTGATGAAACTATCTCTCTGGGTCTTATTACAAAAGTCTTCGTAGCAAAGAGAATTCCCTATCATAATTGCTATAAAGTGGGTCGACTTCCTAGCTAATCAGTTTCCAGGGGCCTTATTAAAATGACTGTTTTCTGAGCTTTTTCATGGGGACATATTAACTGAAACCAATTGCAAGAATCACAAAGTTTAAATTTTCATTAAAATTAATGAATATGCAGTTTGAAGTGCAGTGAGGTAATTATCTGTTTCCTCGGGGATGGTGATTTTTTCTACCAAGAACACCTGCCTTTGGGAGACAAGATAGTGTTGTGAGAAAAGAAGATTTTGAGCCAGAACTAGGTTTAGTGTCTGTCGTGAGAAATGAAGATTTTGAGTCAGATCCACTATCTTTCCATGAACTCCTGGGAAGGTCATAATCTCTGAGTTTCATTTAAAAAATGGGATTACTACATACAGCACAGGACTATTTTGAGGAATAAATTTATAAGGGACACTAAATAACTTTGCCAACTTCAAATTAATGATATTATGATTGTGGACAGAATGATAATGCCGACCATAATCATAGAAGTGGCTAACATTTATTGGGTGCTTATCATGCCTTGGGCAAGGTGATAAAATATCTACAAACCTTTAGCATCAATTTTCCCAAGAACACTATGATGTAGGTAAAAAGGCCCCACATTTCAGATGATAAAACAGAGAGTCAGTGAAGTTAACTAATTTGCCTTATATCACAGACAATGTATGTATTAGAATACAGACTCAGGGTGTTAACTGTAGAATGGGTACTCTTAAACTCTTTTTTGGAGCAAAATATTTTATTATTAAGATAAGAACCTTTGTATAAAAGCACTACAGACCAAAAGCTCTGTTTACATATATTGATTCAAGGTCCAATTAGGCATCAAACACTGAACAGGCGCAGCAGCAAGCCACGCATGCAAAGTAGAATGGATACACAAGCACTTATGATTCCACCTTTACCAAATGATTTGATTAAAGAAAAAGTAAAAGGGGATGAGTTGGTAACATGAATACTGCCCACCAAGGAAACTGGCAGTGTTGACAAGTTGCAAACTTGTGAGAGTCACCTATCTCCAAAAAGCCATTTCTCATTGTTATAAAAAGCACTGAAGACTTGAAGATGAACCCTGTGCCCAGCTTACAATTTCTTCAAGAAAGCAAAAATGCAAAGCACTGTAGATTAGTATTAGTATCAATTTTCTACATACAACAGTCCAAGAGTTAACTTGAAATTCCTCCCAAAGGAACTGCAATAAACTTGTTAAGAAGTACAATTATACTCATGTTTTATACCAAGAACTTCAAATTAGTCGACTCCTGAAGTATTGACATACTTATTTCCCAGGATTTTTTTCCTACAATGATTTTAAGTGTAACATTGCTCACAAATATTTGGATCATGATTGTTTAAGCCAAATGCACAATTTAACCTCAGGGAGGAAGAAATTACCAACAAAGTCCCAACAGTGGCCACTTGTGTAATAAGGACAGTATGTGCAATGCTGCCACGAGAAGTGCCTGCTTCACACACTTCACTTTGTAACATTTGCCAACTTTTCCCAAATGATTTTTAAACTTCTGTGCCCTGATCTCTGTTAAAAATGCCAACAAGTATGAACACTGAATCACACAAGTTGTTTTCACATAACATTTCTGAGGGCTGTTCTCTGGGATTCAAAAGATCTGGTTAGTGCGTGCTACTATTGTACTTCCAATTGCTTGGCTTTATAAGGGGAGTTGGGGGCGATTTCTTCACCAGTGCAATTAAATGCACTTTCATAAAATTGTCATTTGAGAGGAATTCAGGAAATAAGTAGTGGAGAGAACCATTGGAGAAGCAGAGGAGAAACTGCAGGAGGACAAAGTATAACTAGCAATATATCTCTATTGCCACCCAGAAAGTATGTCTAATGAAATTAACTTGATTTGAATTCCCTATAAGACAGACTGGTGATCAAAATTCTGAACTCGGGTTTCCATCAACTGACAAGTAGTGAATCTCCCAGATATTACACCTGCATTTCAAATTCCTCTTTCAGACTTTTTAAGAATGGTTCATATTCCCAAAGTCATGGTATCTGGCTAAATATACAAGGACCCAGTTGCACACCATTCACCACGCTGCCTACAGAAACTGCAGTTACATATTCCACGACAAGGACAATGACAGCTTGGATCCAGAACAGAAGGGAGTCCTTGACTTCTTCACCATTACCGTTTCAAAGGCAGACAGCAAAACTGGCCTCAAACGCCCTGGCAGTCTGGGTTTCGGCAGTTTGTTTTAGTATCAATAGTTTTCTGGCGACACTGATGACAGGTAGATCCCAATGAACGGTTATATATCTTCTCTCAAGAGTGACTGCAGATGTTCTCCCACTTTTCCTCTGTAATTTCTTCCACTGAGAGAATTATATGTGGAAGGGTCATGGATCGTGAGTGATGATTTCTGGGAAAGTCAACATCATTCATATAGCCATCCGTGGTCTTCCTCTTTCTCACCAACATGTACTTATCTTCCTCTTCTTCCTCCTTCTAGTGGGAATAGCACCAGGGGACCCAAGAACCCGAAACCTTGACCTGGTAAGTGGTCGAGCCCTCAGTTCAGGGTTTCTCCTAGAAGCAACACTGGGAATGTGTGCCTGTGGGGTGTCTAGGATTGTGAACTGGGGCCTGGTAAGGATCGTCTTCCAGGGAGTGAGCCAGGGAAACTTTCTAATTCTGACAGGAGTTTTGCAAGCATTGCTTTATTCTGTTTTATATTTAAATCCCTTTTCTCCATTTCTTCTTGCAAATTTGCCAGCATTTCTGATAATTATTTTAATAGAGATATACTGATAATTCAAACCCTAAACTCATACAAGTACTTACAATTTTTAACACTTTTTAAAAATTTTGCTGGATGAAGTAATTCTTATATAGTAAACCTTTAAAAAAACTTTTTTTATTACAAGCATTTTGAAACATATGCAAAATTAGAGGGATTAATATAATAATCCTCCCCTATAATAAATGCCCAACTCCAAGAGATCTCAGTTAAGACATGGAGGGGTTTATAGCACAATATCCATGACTATACATAAAGGAAGAGCTTTAAAATATTATTTTTTTGAAGACTGTGATGAGCTTTCATTCACCCATAGCCAGGAGTTAAGATATAATTGTATGATTTTGAAGAGTCTTAGTTTCCTCATCTGTTAAAATGACCACGTTAAATTAGATGATCTCAAAATTCAAGTCTATATTGAGGCTGATACAAATAATTAATTGTAAGAGCTTGAGAAATTGAAAGCATGTATCAAAACACAATTCCTTTTCCCATCTAATGGCAAGCTGTGTTTGTGTGTGCTTAAATCACATTGTACAGGACTATCTTCTTGAGTGACACAAGTTTATTTAATAAATATTGGTTTAACATTTTTTTTAAGAACAGCACCTCTGCTAGGAATTAGAGACACAGTGGTGAGCGAAAAAGATATGCTTTCTACCCTCAAGGAGCATACATTACATTGACAGAAACCCTAAAATAAATGTGTGGGAAGGAGTGTGGCCTATGATGTGAACTGTGGTCTATGCTTAGTGGCAAAGCCCCAGGATGTGTATATCCATTGCAGGTGATGTGCCACACTAATGAAAGAGGTTTATGTGAGATGTTATGGGAGTTATGGGAGGTAGAGATCACAGGAATCCTTGTAATTTTTGTGTAACATCTATGTAATCTAAGCATCTTTTAAAATATATATGAAAAAAATAAATAAACAGAAAAGAGAAAAAAAAATGGTTACACAAAGGAGCATATAATCGTAAATTGTGAGAATTCTTTCCAAATAGAAGTTATGTGATGCTGAGAGAATATAAAGAGGAATCCAACAAAGCTCAGGTTCCAACAAAAGCTTCCCTTGGAAAATGACACTTGGTTTGAATTTTGAAGTAAGGATTCATAAAAGGGGTGAGAAACAATATTCTAAGTCTTGTTGCAAGAGGACACTTACAACATTGGCCGAAGTGAATGAAAGCTAGGGTGACTAGAAAACAGGGTAGTTGGAAGAGAGCAAAGCAGCATTGCTGCAGGAAGTCTGGGTCAGATCGTGCTGGCCCTGCAGACTGTTGTATAGAATTTGATATTATTTTAGGAATGTCAGCAAGTCAGTGAAGCTGACTTTTTTTGAAGCTGTGGGGAGATTCAATAGGGTTTGTATTTCAAAAGTTCATTGGAGATCAATTAGAATGCTATTCTAACAGTCTTTAACCAGAATTATATTACTTGTGGCTGGATAGTGTCAGTGGAGATAGAAGAGAAACATGAATCAGGGCAATATGCAAAAGTTGAAAGAGATATGAAATTTGGGAAGTAAGAAGATGAAGTGGTCAAGGATAAATAGTAGTACTTTATTTGCATGGTATGTGGGGTAGTTGTACCATTCACCCAGATAAAGCACGCAGAACAAGGAACAAATATTGGTACAGGATATTGAGAATTTGGTCTCAGACATACAGAATCAGTGGTGCTTTTAAATCATCCAATTTGAACTCAGTACTGGGTATCTAAATATAAGACTCCATAGCTGAGAGGAGATGTATGAGATGGAGAAATAAATTTGAGACTCCAAAATAATTGAAATTGTGGACATTACCAGAAGTGTCTGGAAGAATTAAAAGCTGAAAAGAAGAGGCTGAAATGGTATTCAGAAAGGTAGAAAAAAAAATAAAGAAAGTGTGGAAGTATATTATACCATTACCTCCAGAGGATCTATTTTGGATAATCTTAGCTTCTTGAATAAAGAGTTGACTCACCCTAATTTTATGGTGACCATATTGGAAAGATAATCCTCATGGATCTCATAGGAAGTTCTTAATTTTCAATTCTACCTGGTTTGGCCTGAACGTATTTATTCCTGGCAAAAATTCCAAGATGAACAGTATTCTGGGGTATTGTTAAAGAAGACAGACGATACCTGAATTAAAAGATGAAATCTCACATATAGAATGAAACCCCATTATTATAGTTATAGCAGAATAAATACTTCATTGATTCAAGGGAAGACAACAGATTTCAGAGCAATAGATAAAAGTGAAATAACTAGACATTTTAAAATAACTCAGAATCAAGACAATCATGACTCTGACTAAATATTACTCTCAGTGTCCTAGCAAATATAATGAAAAGGAGAGATAAAATATCATTATTGATAAATATGTGATACTGTACCTGAACAATAAGTTCAGTAAAACATATTAGTAGATTGTAATGAGTTTGGTAAAGTGTTCAGTTACAAAGTTACATGATGAAAATGATAGCATAATAAAAATGTACCTTAAATGAAATATGAAAATAAAATTTTCAAGAATTCATTCAAAATAATAAACCAATGTTTTTAATGTTAGGTTTAATATACTGTTAAACTTAGCAAAAATTTGTTCTTATATATTCATATTTTTTATGTTTAACTTGAATAAATGCATAGACTCACCTTATTTCTTACTGGGAAGACATTTAAGAAAGAAGGAAATTTTCTACAAATTAATTCAAATATATAATGCATGACAGCTGACCCAAATTAATCTATTAGAAAAACATGCAAGAACAGGACATTTCTTAAAATACAATGTAATGAAGGCTTATTTCTCCTCACAAACAGTAAAATATATTATAGACTACAGAATATACAGCAGGATGGGGGTCAGTGATGTGTCAGCGAATGTTTATGAAGTGGCTTTCAGAAAAAGGAAGAAAGTTCTGATTTATAGCATCTGCCAATTTCCTGATTTCCATTGTTTAAATGCTCCCACCAGCTGATTTCAAGCTACCATCCTGTCATCACCCAACATGGAAATGGGAAAAATTGCACAGATATGGCTCTTGTGAGCTGGTATAAGTTGCCTCCAGCAGAACACTGTTGGTAGCTATATAAAAATAAATTGGTATTATAAACAAAATAATGTAAAATAGTATTTAGTAAGAGACACACACCTTATATAATTATACCGTATTTTAAAGGAAACAATTAAAATCCATGATGAGTTTTAAACTGTCCTCCTACTATTAAATTATTATTAAATCATTACAAATTAAATATATTAGGAAAACATTAAATACCAAAGGACAGGATAACAATATGTTGTCCATCAGATTGATCCAGTTAAAATAAATGTAATATCCACTGTTGGTAAATGTGGGAGAAAATAGACATTATCTTAAATATCTAATAGCAATTTAATTTTTCTTCCTCCTGGAAAGCAAAGTAATATTGTTGGGGATTAAATCATGTCCCCCACAAAAGTCATGTTTAGGTCCCAGCTCCTCATCCTGTGGTGTGAACCCATTTGTAAATAGGACATTTGAAGATGTTATTAACAAAATGAGTGCCCAAATTTAATGAGGGTAGGCCTTAATTCAATATGGCTTAAGGTCATATAATAAAAGTAAACTAGACACAGAAAAGAAGCAATAGGGAGTAGCCAGAAACTGGACATCAACAGAACCCTAAAGATTGCCAGCCAGCTAGAAGACACTGACACCACAAGAAAGTAAGCATTCTAACCTCTGAAACTGTGAGCCAATCAATTCCTGTTGTTAAGCCAACCCCATGTATGGTATTTGTTTTAGCAGCCAGGAAACTAAAACAAACAGTAGACATCAAATTTCTGAAAAAGCTTCCTGTCACTTGATACAGTGATTCTACTGCTAGGAACTTAGAGAAATAATAAAAGTATTCAGGTATATACACTGTTCTTTTTTTAATTACCCCAAAATGAAATTGTGTAAATATATTCTAATAGTTGTTAGTTATCTATATTATAGAACAATTATTCAGTAAAATGTTAGTCATTCAATCTGAAATAAATCTACATTTACTGATATTGAAAAATGTTCCACAAATAATAACCATAAACAGCAGTTTTCTAAATAGGCTTTACAATAGTAGCTGATTTATATATATTCACATGATATAGCCTGTAGATTATACGTGCATGCAGAAAAAAAAGTACTCAAATATTGTTGCGAAACAGCCATTATATTGAATTCTTTCCTTCCTTCCTTCCTTCTTTCCTTCCTTCCTACCTTCCTTCCTTCCTTCCTCCCTTTTTTCATTCCTTCCTTCCTTCCTTTCGTCGTTCCTTCCTTCCTTCCTTCCTTCCTCCCTCCCTCCCTTCCTTTCTTTCCTTCTTTCTTTCCTTTCTACACAATTTCAATCATTCTCCACATTTTATGCTATACTCTATCTCAATAAATTTGATTTCATATGTGTATTTTCATGTTACAACCCATTCCATGTATGTGCACATTAGCAACTTGATTTTCTATATCAATAATCCTATAATTTGAGTTTATCTGCTGTCCAGATGGACATTTGAACTATTTCCAATTATTTGACCATAAGGATAACTAAAAGCAGTCTTTTAAAAATATTTTTATTTGAATATAATCTCCTTTCTTTGGACATTAATAACATATTTCTTGTCATTTGCCAGTAAGCATTTAAATGATCCCTTGATGAACAGGGAAGGAAAAAAATGAAGAAAATATTATTTAGCCTTAAAAAAAACGGAAGTTCTGATACATGAGACTACATGATGAACCTTGAAGACATCATGTTGAGTGAAATAAGCCAGACACAAGAAGGCAAATACTGTATGATCTCACTGATATGAAATAATTAGGAATAATTTTGGTAATGAATGGTGATGATGGTAGCAAAGCATTGTGAATGCAATTAAGAGCACTCAATGATATATTTGAATATTTTTAAAAGGGGATATTTTAGTTTGTACATATATAATTAAATAAAAATTTTAAAACAAAGGAACACAAAACTTAAGGCTGTAAAATGCAGTAAACCCTAATGTAAACCATGGACTACTGTTACTGATATATAATAACAGTTATAATAATATTCTTGGATCAATTGTAATAACAAATATAGTACATTAATGGAAGGTGTTAATAATAGGAGGTATATTGGAACTTCGTGGTTTTCGTATGATTTTTATGTAAATCTACAAGTTCTCTAAAAAAAAATACTTACATGGGTCACAAACTCCAAATCTCTTTCTGTGTAATTGAAAATTATAAAATTTTCATTCCATTTATTAGAAACACATACACACATATATGTGGTTTATTTATTTATCAGTTATCTCATATGGTATTATCATTTATAAATCATTCCCTTATGTTCATGTGACTTATAATTACTATAGTTGGGATGAAAACTCAAGTCTTTGGGCTCATAGTAGAAAGGGAAATGATGAGACAATGTTTAGGTTCCTGCCATGGAACATTATCGTTTCTCGTGCTGTTTAATATTAAAAAAAAACTCTAAAATCTAATAGTGTTATGCTCATTTAATTGATGAATAACCTAGTATTCAGTGACAGCACAAACAATAACTAAAGCGTTTGGAATCTAACCACATTTGTGTTACTGAAAGACATGCTCCTTTCTCTAGGCTTCATTGTCTATTGGGCTCAGTATATTATAAGCTACACCTTAGTAAATAATGACCAACTTACCCAAGCTTTGCCCAGCATAGCTGCATATATTACTATCTTCCAGCAAGTGACCTATGATGTTCCAATTATTGTGAATGTATTTGTTAGAATTCATTATGCTCCTGGGATTTGCTCCTTGAATTTCATTTTTCAAAATATGTTCTTGGAAAACAAAATATAATGAGGTCTCATAGGCAAAAGGAAAGCAGTTCACGTAAGTTAGTCTTTAGAAACCATCTCAGACTTTCATGTTAATAGAAGTCCATGGTAAATCAGTGAGAGAGATCAGATTAAAATGTACTATTCCCTTTAATAAAGAACTTTGTTATATGTATTAATAAGAGAGTTTCATACTCACAATATTTTTCAAGAAATTTACAAATCAGGAAAATATTTAGACTACATGTTTTTGCTTTACACTTGGAATATGTTGTCAGTGCTGCCTTAAAATCCTGAATTCTGAATTAGGGTTTGGAGGGGCCTTAGCTTTTGTCCATGCTCTTCCTGTTCCTAGTTGTCTATCTAGATAATTAATGATTTTTAAAAATACGTTATTCATTTGATAATGAGAAAATTGATACAATTTATTTTGGATGAGAGAATTAATTATTTAATACATTTGTCCTATAAGAAATGAGAAAGTGGATGTAAAGTCTTATGATAACTTATATATCTGAAATCTCATTCTAAGTGAAAGTCTCTAGAAAATAATTTCATTATCCAGTGAACAAATATGCATACATCACTGACTAAGGAAAATAAGCATTCTGCTAGTTTTTAGATGGGGAAAATATTCAGAATATAGAGAAAAGTCCATTTTTATTTAGTCAAGTCACATTCTTCATTTCATAAACTCAGAATCCTGGTTTCTATTGATGATAACTTTCTTCAGGGCTTCTTTCACATCTTTGTTCCAGAAGCTGTAGAACAAGGGGTTCAGCATAGGGATGATCACTGTGTAGATGACAGAAGCCATCTTGTCTATGTCAAGAGAATGGTTTGAACTTGGCTAGAAGTACATAAAGAAGAGGGTGTTGTAGAAAATGGTGACTGCCAGCATGTGAGAACCACAAGTGGAGAAGGCTTTGTGCTTGCCTTCAGCTGACCTCATCCTCAGGATGGCAGAAATAATGAACATGTAGGAGACAAAGACAGTCAGGAGGGAGGAAATGAACATGATGCCAGCACAGGAAAAGATTCATAGCTGTTTGGAGTGAGTGTCTGAGCAAGTTAGCCTGAGGAGAAACATATCATTGCAATTGAAATTTTTGATGATATTGGAGTGGCAATAAGAGAGGCAGAAGGTGAGGATGGTATGAAACAGTGCAACCAGGAAGCTATAGCTATAGGGAGCCGCTACAAGGTGAATACAGATTCCTGGGGACCTAATGACCTTATACAGGAGGGGGTTACAAATGGCCACATATTGCTCATATGCCATGGAAGCCAGTAGCAAGCACTATGCTGTCAAGAATGCCAGAAAGCAGTCCAATTGAGAAGCACATGCATTGAAGGAGATAACATTTTGTTTGTACAAGAAATTCCCAAGCATTTTGTGTGCAATGACAGAAGAGTGGCAGAAATCAACAAAAACCAAGTGGCTAAGGAAGAAGTACATTGGTGTGTTGAGTTTTGTGTCTGTTCTAATGATTTGGATCAAACCCAAATTGTGAATAGATAGATGGACAAGAACCACAAAAAGGGGCATCTTCAACTCCTGACAATCTGTGAAGGTCACAAGGATAAATTCTGTCACCTGGGTGTAATTAATTAGAGATATGTGTGTCTTTAGGCCATCTAGATAAGGAAAATGAAAGGAGAATTAAATCTGCCTTACCATTTCTATAAGTGATCTTTTTATAACCTAATATCCTGAGAAGAGTGTTTATTGTTAACATGGAGTAAGAATATCTTATTATTTGCATACTGGGAGACTGGAGAGGGGTCAGAGAGCCAAAAGAGATATCTGTGAAAAGGGCATATTTCTGTCCCTTAAGCCCAGAAATCATTGTTTATATAAAGTTAAAAGCTATAGGATTAAGATTTAATCCACATTGGTTTAGGCATGTTTTAATGCTCCTGCACATTATATTTATTTAAAATTTAACTCAACGTTTTCAAAATTTTAAAAATTTAAATAACATTTTCATTGAAGAAATGTTAACATTGATAACATAGAGGAAAATGAATCTTCTTCAGTGGCATTACTCTGACAAATGTGTAATTTTTCCAGTGCAGACCACTGCAATGGTGACAGAGGGAGAATTCTCTATTTTTCCATTCTGCCTTTATCATTTACCATAGACTGGTCACCAGAGGTTCCTACATAATCTTCGTAGTTAGGCTAATAATGCTTTTCTATATCTCTGGACCTCTCTCTCTTATTTTTTTCCCTCTCACTTTATATTTGAAAAATGAAAAAAAACATTGAGAAAAAAATATAATTACTACATATCTACTGAAAAAGCATACACTAGAAATAAATGCTGTATAAATAAAATAAAAACTCATATTTTCTCACTTTATTTTCACTATTTACTAAAAGCTCTTGTATACTACAATTCTTGTTCAGGTTATCCACAAAATGTTTAGGATTATGGACTTTTTCATTTGTTTGCTTTAATTTAAGATGTTTATTGAACACTGACTTTGTGGTTAGTAATAACTTTCAAAGTAACTCCCTTTAAATGTATCCTAAATAAATGTGTGATACTTTTTCCTGGAATTCTGACATGCAGGTGGACTTTTAATGTCAAACATTAGCAACATGTTGAAGGAATAAAATATAATCCTAGTAAACCTTCAACCTTATATGCTCTAGTTTTCATCTGAAAAAATGAAAGTAAATTTTATGAAAAGAAAAGAGTGAGAAGTAAATAAGAAAAAAGAAAAGAAAGGAAGACACCAAGTATGGGTTTATAATACCTTTACTAATACCTGTCTCTATATTTGTAACATTCAGAATTTTCTAACCTTGAGCCACTGAGAGAAATGGTTGTTATAAAATGTGATCAAACACATATACATATACAGTATGATACACTCACATCTGGATATGTGGATGTATTAATATTTTTTCTCTAAAAATTTTCATTAATTTATAGATTTCATTAATAAATTCTGGCTATAATCTACAAAAGGGAATTTATTATCTAGTAATGTTTCACAAAGATATTTTAATCACTCCCCCATCCCCGAGGCTGTCTATCACTACCACCAGCTAGACAAATGCAAACATACCCTGCTTACCAACAATCAGCTCCTAGTAGGGATATCTCTCCCTCCTCAGGGCATTTCTTTCATTAATTCTGTCATGGAAATCATCACTTTTTCCTTGCACTCAGTACCTGCACTAACCATTTTTATATTTTAAAATATATACACAGTCTAATCCATGAATATTTTATATTCAAATTCCAGTCACTTTGCTTTCCCTCTGCCACAGATGACATGCAGTAACCTAATTAGAATGAATGTTTTCAATTTCTCAGTTACAATTTGCCCTTACTTGTTTCTCTTGTTTCTATGTACACTTCCCTGTGCCCACCTCTACCAGGTTAATGCTTAGCGAAATGCAAAACTCCTCCTTAGTCTTCAAGGCCTATCAAAACCCCACCTCTCCTTTGAGCCCCTCCCTTATTTCTAATTCCCATGCTGTGTTATCACCTTTCATCTTTGTGTTCTGGAAATACTTTAAACATAACTTATTCTCAGATCTTCTCGTATGTATGGCAATCATATCCTTCTATATTTCTTCTCTTGACTGACTGTATATTTCATTGTTGGAAGCCTTGGCTTTTTCATTCATTTCCTGATGCAGTCTTTTCTGAATTTAGTTAGTAAGAATTAAACATTAATTTTGTAATAATATTTCTATATTTATTCCTTTGTTTATCATGAATGTTCTTTACTTGCATAAAATACACTTAAGTATGTATTGATGACTTATTCTAATGTGCTCACCTCTCATCCTAGGTAAAATCACTAGCTTTTGTAAGAATAAAGACAATTTTGACAGAGATTCCAGTCTAGTCAATGAAGTGCCTGATTTTTTCAAACCTCCTAATAGATTCTATCTTGGAGTTCTCAAACCTCATTTTTTCCATCTCAAACTAATAAAAAATATGTTTTACATAATAACTGATACACACCCAAATGAAATAAAATGAGAGGAAACACTATTTATCCTTATTTCAGAAAACACCATATAAGATGTGTTATTTTTTATTCTAGTCTATATTGCTTCATTTATTAAATTACCACGACCCCAATTTTGAAATACATTCTTCAAACTTACCTGAGTAGAATGTGCTCCAATTTTTCTTCTGAATAGTTTTGAGCAATAAAAAACTATAGGGTTTTGTCAGTGATTCTTTCCCAAAGGACCTTAAGGGACATGATGCAAATGATGCAAATAGTATCATCAGAAAAATTACAGCACATGCTCTATGGGGAGCCCAAGGCAGGATGGAGTTGAATTGACCTTATTCTCTGTTTTTGAAGAACCACAGAGCTAAAGGTGGGCTTTTACTGTGGCATTATTATTGCCCTAACATTCAATAATTTTGAAATGCTAATATTTACTTTTTGTTTCAATCCTTCACATTGGGTTTTTTGATGTTGTTTGGCAAGTGAGTTTGATTTTTTTTTTGTGTGTGTGTGTGTGTGTGTGAGGTACCAGGGATTGAAACCAGGACAACGGGACCATGTACATGAGAGGCTGGCTCTTTACCACTGAGCTACAGCCATTCCCTTGAAATTGTTTTTGAAAGAAAGATAAGAATTACAATGTATCTTTCAAACAACTGAATAACCAACTCTCCATGAACCTGTCCCGAATTTTGTGTGACATTATGCTGCTTTCTTTTTGGTTTGCTCTTTGTATGTTTGTTTGTTTGTTATATATATATATATTTTTTTTAAAGATACTTAGATTGAATAAAAGTTACATAAGAAACAAAGGGGATTCCCATATGCCCTGCTCCATACACCTCCCACTTTTCCCCTCATTAACAACATCCTTCATTAGTGTGGTACATTCATTACAATTGATGAACAAGTTTTGGAGCATTGCCAAAATGGATTATAAGCATGGATTATAGTTTACATTGTAGTTTACAATCTCTTCTGCACAAATTTGTAGATTATGGCAAGATTTATAATGGCCTGAATTAGTCATTGCAATGTCATTCAGGACAATTCCCAAGTCCTGAAAATGCCCCAATATTACTCCTATTTTTCCCTCTCCCTCCCCTCAGGACCTGCAGTGGCTACTGCCTCCACATCAATGATATAAGTTCTTACATTGCTAGAATCACAATAAGTCTATAGTAGAATTCCAATAAGTCTACTTTATTCCATAGTTCATTCCCCAATCCTGAGGATTCTGAGATGACTATTCCCACTCCACCTGTAATTAAAAGGGACTTTGGTCCCATAGGGCAGATGGATGGGACTCTGTTGCTTGCAGTTGTAGGGTCTGTCTGTTCCTTGGCATGGTCGTTGTCCATTATCATCTCCTTGCTAGTTGTCCTGGGTGAGTCCAATGAACTGGAGAGTAGGAGTTGCAACTCCATTGAGATTCAGGGCCCAAATGGTACAGGGACATCCCAAAGATTTAAATCTTTTGCACGTATGCCTATCAACACTAGTACTAAAAATAGGTTCAAATAAAGGGTCAGAGGAGCCATGTGTAAGCCAACCACAACTGAATACAACTTTGTCACATTGGGGGGAGCATAAATTCCAATGTAGGGTCCACCAGCAAAGCACCAAACTCCTGAGCTATATGCCCTCAGAAGCCCTGCTATTTGAGGTAGTATTTACTTTGGCATTCAATGAGATTCTACTGAGATTCTAATGATATATGCATAAGTGTAACCTCTGGAATGACCTCCTGACTCACTTTGAAGTTTCTCAGCCATATAAACTCATTTATCTTTATTATTTCCCCCTTTTGATCAAGGTCTTTCTCCAGTTGCATTGCTGGTTGATTCTTGGTAGTATTCCCTCAGTGCCAGGGAGGCTTATCCCCAGGATTCATGTCCCATGCTAGGGGGAGGTAATGCATTTATATCCTGAGTTTGGCTTAGAGAGAGTCCACATTTGAGCAGTAAGGATGCTTTCAGGAGTAACTCTTAGACACCCTATAATACTAGGCTAAAATTAAATTTCAAAAGTAAAGGCTCATACGTACAGTACCATAATCAAGGGCCCATCAATGAACCATCTTCCTTCACTAGTCACTGCTCCTATACTCCAGGGATTCTTGCTGTTCTAGTAGAGAATGTGACAGGGTTCCCCAGGATGGGAATTTGATATTCTGTCAGTTAATGTGTGAATCTCCACCCACTGTGACAATGCCCCATGAACACTTGAATATATTTATATGCCTTATATGTATGCCCCAGGTGAACTTCCTCCTATATGTCCCCCATCACTGATACCCCACAGAAGATTTTATTTATTTATTTATTTCTCCCCACCCACTCATTGCTTTGCATTTGCTGTGTCTGTTTGTCTTCCTTGTTTCTTTGGGAGGCACCAGGAACCAAATGCTGGACCTCTGATATAGGAGGGAGGTACCTAATCACTTGAGTCACCTCTGCTCCCTCTTTGGTTTACTCTTTGGAAGGTTTATGAAGTATTTGTTTACTCACCCAGATTACCTCTATTAGTTATTATTTAATTTCCTTATCACTGGGTCTAAAGAACAATCTTAGGGGATATTGTCTTCTCTGATATATGTGGCTATACCAAGGCTCTGCAAGAACAACAGTTTTCAATATTTATTAGGGAATAATGTGTCTCTGAAGAAACTGGCAATAATCTCCCATAGTGCAAAAAGCACTGTGTGGGGACATAAAATCAATAAGGGAATTGTTTTCCTGTTTCCAAATATTTTGTGTGGCCTGCTCTTTTCCTAGCAATTTAGGGAGGTAAGTATTTAACTGAGAGAGGACACAACACACCAGAAATGATTTCCAGAGTTTTCAAATAGATAGTAGCATAAAAACCCAGCTGAGAATCCCAGTGGACTTGTAAGATAGATGTGAGAAGGATCAATAAGAAATTTGATATAAGCCTTGTGGTCCAAAACAAGGAGACACTTATGTAAATAGGAATGCTGGATTTGATGATATTTAAGCAACCTATTATGAGCATGGTTTGTGGAAAAGCAAAGATGGACTTGTCTGCTTCATACCCTGCCTAGAGTATAAACTGTTCCACATAGTTTTCTATTAAATAAATTCCCAACTATAATTCCGGGCTGCAATATAATGTGTGGAGAGAGTCAATATCTAGCATTGCCTTGTACATGATACATTAACACATCAGATTCATTGAACTGGGAAAAGCAGCAAGTGCTTAGAAATCACAACCTGGTATGAGCATATTGTGTCAGCATTAATTATTATAGATGCATAAGTATGAACTGTATGTTTCAGATATTAAATACTTCTATGTATATATAATATCTAATTTTGTTTTAAAACAACAAGCACACCTGTGTTGATGGCCAAATGCCATAAATATATTGTGTTTTCCTATAAAATACCATGGCTTGGTGTCTGACATTGAGTCACTAAATCAAAAACCAAATTGCCATAATTTAAAAATGTAGGAGCATTGGTGGTTCTCTTGGACAACCGATCCAACCCTAATGTAATTAAAGATTAAATTATACCTCTGAATTTTAAAAAAATGAGAACTCCCCAAAATTGAGATTGATTTTACAATTCTGGATTTTTAAATGTCTGCTCTAAACTATGATATCAGTGTAAATAATTTTTTACAGCCTAAATGATAGAGGACATTTTAGTTAGTCAGGAAAGACCAAAAATGCAGTGTTTTAGGAAGGTGCACAATTTCAAAGGTGAATTCTTTGTAAATTTCACTTACCCTCTTGTTTCAAGTTAATTTCAGAGGGTTTTATTCAGAACTATACAAGAAAGGAGTAACATATAATGTCAAGAATCAACAAAATATTAAGGGAAGATTTTTCTAAGATGCCATCTATATCACCTCACTCTGCTAGGCACTTTTTGGAAAAGTATTTGGATGACACACAAATTAGTAGGGAGCATTTTATTTAGTTCAAGAACATCTAGTTTGCTAATTTCTTCAGTTCTCTCTATCATCTGTCCAATAAGTAGTTTTAACAGTTCTGTGCTATATATAGATGTCCAAAAGACAAGCACTACAAAATGATATATAATGAAGAAAAATTTGTTCGCCACTAACCCCTGATCTTGATTTCCTTCAGAGAAAAACTCCATTATTACCTTTTCAGCATATTTTCAAAAATTTCCTATGTAAATTCACGCATATAAATAAATTAGATTGAATTAAAATGACAATGAAAAGAAGTTGTTTACCATGATTTGTAGGATTGTGTTTTTACTATGCTCTTTAAACACTGGCTTTTTTAAAATAGGATTTCAAAGGCTCTTCCTAGGGCAATTTTTATCTCCTCGTTCCTCAACTTGTAGGTTAAAGAACTCAACATAGTTGAACAAAGTAGTGGGAGGAGAAAATGTTTTACTAGAAAGGGGACATATAGGAAAATTTTTAGGATGAAGAAAATGTTCTGTATGGTGCTAGGTGGTAGATACTTGACTGGATGCATTTGTCAAATATCCTTATAATTGTACCCAACAAAGAGTGAGTTTTAATATAAGTAAACCAATAAAACTTTAACCTTTTTGTCAAGGGATAACAAGATAATATGAATACTATGATGAATGAATCTAATGACATTCTAAAGCTATGACATAACCACACGAGGGTCGGGGTGGGGTAGCTGACCAAAGTAACTTTGGAAAATATTTTTACTAGAAATTGTAAAGCCATAGACAAAATGGAACTATGCTTAAATCTTGTACTCTAGTTGGTAAATATGATGCTTATGGGGTTATGAATTAATAATTCTGAAAGTGCTGTATATGTATACTGCAATTGAACAAATAAATAGTTCTTGGATGATGAGAGCCAAGTTTCCTACTCTGGGAGAGGGAAGTTACAGAGAAGCATGAAACAAAGACTAGAGTGAACCCTATGGTACTGAAATAGAGTTGTGGGAAACATCAGAATGAACTCATGTTTAGCTTAATATATATACAGTGCTCTCTTCAATCCTCTACGGGAAATCTGTCCTCAAAATCATGTTTTCCACTTGTTTAGAATTCATGAGTTATTTCTTTTTTGTTCTTCTTCTATAGATTCTAATTTGGAAGCTATGGAGATCTTGTAAGAAAGTTTCATTACATCTCTAATGAGATACTAACATTGGGACTCACCTATTTCATATTCTTCCTGTGTTATCACAAGGGAGTGGTCTATGAGAACTTTGGATTTGAGTTCCTATGAATAAAGTAAACATGTTATATAGTTTAGTTTTGGAAAGGCATCTGCAAACTTAGGAATTAATTATAATAACAAGTTATGGCAACTTATGATGATGGAATTCCTTGGACCCCCAAGCAGATCATTAAAATAGCCTTATTGCAATAACATATGAAAATTAATTTTAGATCAGACACAGCGACATTCATAATGCAGTGTTTTTTCTTGCAATATTATTAAAGAAAAATTATACTTCTTAATATTTTTGAAAAGAATAGCCAATTTCCCAAGCAACATGAGACAGCCACATCTCAAACTTGCCAAAGGCAAAATTTCTTCTTTGATCTTAAGTTTCTCAATTGACCATGAGTGCATTCTATGGTGGATCTTGGATTCTCATGAGTGTTTTTGAAGTTAATAAACTTGTTTGTAATTAGAGCTACATGTGGATCTGAATTTATAAGGAATGGTGGAGCTTCAGGCATGAACCAGGGGCAGTATCGTCAAAAGAGATTTCCATTGGGAAAGTACTGCTACCTATTAGAAGGTGAAAAATCAGAGAATTGCTGGATGGGATAAGACAGGATGCTATATTATATTTATTCCTATAGTTTTCAAATGGTTCTTTGAATAGGAATAGGAGTCTGTGGAGAGGACTCCAGTTGTTAATGAGTGACCTAGAAGGAAGATATCTGGAAAAGTGGTAAGATGATCTGCAATACCAGTTGGGGCAAGCAAGAGCCTGACCAAAAGTCTTAAAAGGAATATCTGGGAATGAGCTGACCATAGGGATCACCATCTGGTGATCTAGTAGACCACATTCATACGTAGGGCTCTGTGCATGCCCCTGAATATCCTGAGAAGGCCCTGATCTCTTATGTGTACTGACTTGAGGCCCTGCCCAACCAAGAAGTAAAGACAGATAGAGTTGTAACCTGCCTGAACATTGAAGGCATATACACCACAAACTTGCTCCTACACAGTTATTTATCAAAGGATAGAAGATATTCGTTCAAGGTATTTGAGGAAATTTCGATCAATAATCTACTAACTGAGCGGAGAACCCCAATAACTACAAGATAGAGAAAATTCAGAATTAGCTCAGAAGTGTCAGTAAGTAAACAAACATCAACAACAACAACAAACAAAGATACTGGTGTGTGTGTGTGTGTGTGGAGGGAGAAGTTCTGATTTCAGAGTTGCCACATTGCATCATGCAAAATATTCAATTTTCAACAAAAAATTTCAAGAGAAACAAAGAAACAGGAAACTATGGCTCTTCTGCAAGGTAAAAATAGCAGTCAATAGAAACTTTTTTTGAGGGAGCTTAGATAGAGGACTTACCATAGAAAGGCTTTAAGTTTCTTTACATTAATATGTTCAAAAAACTTAAAGAAAACTTCTATAAAGAATAAAAGGAAAATATGAAAGCAATTGTATTAGTCAGCCAAAGGGTGTTGATGCAAAATACCAGAAACCTGTTGGCTTTTATAAAGGTTATTTATTTGGAGTAGAAGCTTACATTTACCAGATCATAAAGCATAAGTTACTTCCCTCACCAAAGTCTGTTGCCATGTGTTGGAGCAAGATGACTGCCGACATCTGCCAGGAGTTCAGGCTTCCTGTGTTCCTCTCTTCCCGGGGCTTGTTTCTCTCTGGGCTCAGCTGCTCTGCTCCTCTGTGTGCTTACTTCGTAGGCTCTAATTTCAAAACTCCCAACTCTTGTCCTTTGTTATGTCTTTTCTCTGTAAGTCCCCTCCCATCAAGGGGGCAGGAATGCAATATCCTACTGACCTGGCCCAATCAAAGCTTTAATTACTATTTAAAAAGTGAAACTTCTGAATCAAATATAATCTAACATGCCCAGAGGGACAGACCGGTTTACAAACACAATCCAATATCTATTTTTATAATTCATAAATAATGCCAAACTGCTACAGCAATTTATTACCAAATACAGAAAATTACTAAAGCCATAATTTTTGTTTTACAAAGAATCGAACAGAAATTCAGGAGTTCAAAATTATAGTATCTGAAATGAAAATTTTACTGAATGGACACACCAGCAGATTTGAGATGGAAGAAAAAGAAGCAGTTAACTTGAAAATAGGAAAATATTCTGTAGTCTGCCTAAAGAACAGAGTGAGGAAAGGTTGAAGAACGCCTCAGAGATATTTGGAACCAATAAAGATTAAATGGGAGACCAAGAAGTAGAGAAGGGATAGAAAGGAGCAAAATATATCTGAAGAATTAATGGCCAAAAATGTCTCCACTTTGAGTAGTCATTGGTATACAGATCAAAGAGGTTCAACCAAACCTAAGTTGGGAAAACGCAAAGATATCTTCACCAAATAGATCATTATCAACTGTTGACAACCAAATTAAACAGAGAAATTTTTGAAAGCAGCAAGAGAAAATGGCTGAGCCTATATAGGGAAGGGACATAATAAGATTAACAGCTGACTTCTCTTCAGAAACAACCAGAAGGCAATGAGGTGACATGTTTAAAGTGCTGATAGAAAAAATAAAATTCAACCAAGAACACTATATCCAGCAAAATTATCTTAAAAAATAATGGTGAAATAAAATTCTTGCCCAGGTAAACAATATTGAGATCCTTCATTGCTAGCAGATATACCTTAGAAGGAGTACTAAAGGAAGGTCTTCAAAGGAGAAGACATTTTTCCATATGATAATTCAACCACAGAAAGAAATGAAACTTATTGGAAGTGACAGATATTTTAGATGTCAGTACATATAAAAAATTATAACATATATATGTGTTTGCTTGTGAGAAAGTATGTATATTTTTATCCTCTTAATTTATTTAAGTGACATAAAATTGCATGCCTACAGAAATTATGATAATACTGTATTTGGGGTTCATAACATACATAGAACCTATATATATATATATATATGATAACAGCACAAATTAATGAGGAGAAGGGAATATAACTATTTTGGGGAAAAGTTGCCATTCTTTGTTGATGCTATGTTAATATTAACCTAAAGTAGATTGTGTTAAGGTAAAATGAACATTGAAATCCCTAGAGTAAATGATCTTTCTAACACTCTCTCTCTATGTCTCTCATTCTCTGTCTTTCTCTCTCTCTTTACATATCTAGCTCTGTCTCTAGCTCTGTCTCTATCTCTAGCTTTATAATTTCATGTGTATATTTGTGTGTGTATTATACATATATTTGAGTATATTTGTGTGAATATTTATTTCACAATACAGAAACTGAATTTTATATAGTCTTTAAAATATAAAACAGAAAAACTGACAAGGAAATAAAATAAGGTGAGCTATTTAGAGAAAAATTAACAAAAATACAATCATTAATTCAACCACATATCAATATTCACATTTAACATAAATGGATTCAATACTGTAATCAGAAGGCACAGATTTTCAGAAATAATTTGAAAGGCAAAATCCAACTATTGGCTACATACAAGAAACACAAACTAGATGCAAAAAAAAACAACAACAACAACAAAAAACAAGTTAAAGGAGGGAAAAAATAGTCCATGCAAACAATAAGCATTAGAGAACTGGAATGGTTATATTAAAGCCAAAAATAATAGACTTTAAGACATGAAATGTTACCAGAAACAAAAAGGAATATTTGATAATTATAAAGGGACACATCATCAGTATGATATAAGAATTATAAATTCATGAATAACTGAAAAATGACCCCAGAATTCTATGAAATATAAATACAAACCAACAGATAAGCAAGGTCAATGATTTAACATTTTTAACTGGGAGTTTTCATATATCATTCTTAAAAACTGATAGATAAATTAAGATAAAATCAGCAAAGATAGAGAATAATTGAACAAAATTATCAATCAGCTTGACCTAAATAAAATATCTATAGAACACTCCACCCAAGAATTGCTTAGGAATTGATTTATCAAGTTTGGCACTATTACCATTTTACAGTGGATGATTCTTTGTGTGGGCATGTCTTGTGCATTTTAGGATATTTAGCAGAATCCTTGGTCTCAAGCTTTAAGAGAGCAATAGCATCCTCTCCCTGTATCTCCCTTCTCCCACCCTTTCCACCCTGCTATCAGGTCAGTCAACAATGTTTCTAGACATTTACAAATGTTTCCTAGCAGGGGGATTCACCCCTGACTTACAGTCATCTCTTGGCTTTTTATTTTTACAGCACTCATAGAAAACTGAACTTGGTGCCCAAAGCACCCACACTTTTCATACATTCTTGGCCAGTACCTAGATGTGTGTCCTTCAGAGGAGATTATTTAAATTTTATATGTTCTTCATTTGAGATGTAAATTACTATATTATCTTCTATATATAAATATAATTTTAAGACAAACATGCTTATGGAGAATACATAAAATGATTTCATTTTCCACTGCATAGTTCTTTATTGATCACCAACAAAGACCAAGGCAATTTTCTAGCTCTATTAATAGTGAATTTAAAAAAGAACATATCATGAAGAAAAGGACTTTTTGTTGTTGTTGTTGTTCATTCATTTTCTTATTTTCATGAACACAGAAGAGTGGTTTCTATTGATGATAACTTTCTTCAGAGCCTCTTTCACATCTTTGGTCCTAAGGCTGTAGATCAAGGGGTTCAACATGGGATTATCACTGTTTAGGAGACAGAAGCCATCTTGTGTATGTCAAGAGAATGGTTTGAGCTTGGCTGTTAAGTACATAGAGATCAAAGTGACATAGAAAATGGTGACTGCCAGCATGTGAGAACCACATGTGGAGAAGGCTTTGCACCTGCCTTCGGCTGACCTCATCCTCAGAATGGCAGAAATAATGAACATGTAAGAAATAAAGACAATCAGACCTGAAGAAATGAATGAGATACCAGCACAGCCCAAAATCCATAGCTGTTTGGAGTGAGTGTCTGAGCAAGTTAGCCCTGAAGTGAGGCATGCCATTGCCATAGAAATGTCTGATGGTATTGGAGTGGCAATAAGAGAGGCAGAAGGTGAGGATGGTATGAAACAGTGCAACTAGGAAGCTATAGCTATGGGGGGTCGCTACAAGCTGAATGCAAATTCTTTGGGACATTGTGACCATATACAGAAGGGGATTACAAATGGCCGCATAATGATCATATGCCAAGGAAGCCAGTAGCAAGCATTCTGATAACATGAAAGTGAGGAAGCAGCCTAATTGAGTAGCACAGGCATTGAAGGAAATAACATTTTGTTTTTATAAGAAATTTCCAAGCATTTTGGGTGTAATGACAGAGGCATAACAGAAGTCAACAAGAGCTAGGTTGCTAAGAAAGAAGTAAATAGGCGTGTTGAGTCTTGCATCTGTCCTAATAACTAGAATCAACCCCAGGTTGTCCACTACTGTGCAAAGATAGATGAACAAGAAAAACACAAAGAGGGGCATCTTCAGTTCCTGATGATCTGTGAGGCCCACGAGAATAAACCTGGTCACCTGGGTGCAGTTTATCTGAGCCATGTGTCTTTCTGGGATGTCTGGATGAGGTGAAAAAAGAGGAGTGTTAAGCCCAGCTTACTATTTCTATAAATGGTCTTTTCTACCTTAATGTTACCAGATTTTATCTAGGTTCTTGACTTATGCTGCAGAAATGAATTTCAAAGCATGTCAGGTGAGTGAGGCCAGTAATTTATTAAGGTAGGGAGAGAAGAGAAATGGGAGAAAATAGCAGATCACGTTTCCCGGTAGAGGGTAATAGGCTGAAAAATGATAGAGAGGGCTGATTTATAGACTACACTTTCCCATAATAGATTATAAATGCCCAGGTTTTACTTGTATGTTGATCCAGCAGGGGGGACATGGCGACAGCAGGGTGCAGAAGCCAATAGGGCCCCAAGTGCAGCAGCAGGGCACAGAAGCCACGGGGAGCAGGAGCAGGGGGTGATACTAGGGCAACAGGGGTCATGAACGGAGCAGACCCTGCTTACACCTATTTTTTAAACTGTTAATTATTCTAACCCTTTGCTGATGGCATGGAAGGAGTTCCAGGTGTTTGCTGTTTTGATTGATTACCCCACCCATCAATCCCCCAGGTGGGGCCAATGATAATATCCTGGGAGAATTATCTGGAGCTTCTCCTAGTTCCCAGGAGACATCTTGCGAGGATTTTCCAGCAGCCATCTTGGGTTAACAGTGTCCACGTGGACTTATTGCCAGGTTCCAGATCCATCTATTCATTCCCTATATGAAGCCTGCTTCAATAATATCTTATAAAGAGTTTTTGTTGCTAGTTAGGGTTTGTTTAGCAAACTGGGAACTGGGAATGGGAAAGAATTTAGAAACAGATATTTCTGAGGAGTATTTTATCCCCCAAGATCTATTATAGAGAAGCTGTGAAATGGGCCACACTTCCTTAGTTTCAATTCAAAACTTTTGTACATTAAATTATTTAAAGCTACCAACTGATTTGTTAAAAAATGTTTGACACTTTAGTTTTGATTGAAGAAATGTTAACATTAATAACAGAGATGAAAACAAATCTGTGCTGGCATGGCTCTGCAGGTCTCTCTTTCTTCCAATGCAGACTCAAACTCCACATTGTTCAATGCTGATAGGAATACAGTTATGCATATATCTTATTTAATTTCAATCATTTACAACAGAGAGGCCATCATAGGTTGTTAATAATCTCCGTCGTTAAGTTAATAATGCAAATACTTAAAATGGGGGTCTTTATGAAAGGAAGAGTGAGAAATGCTCTATAGCTATTTATCTCATTTTTTTCTCACTAATCCCTTTTGTAAATATAATTTCATGATTCCTATTTTACAGATGAGGAAGAGGAACTTGAAGCAGAAATACGTGAAACAAAGTCAGTAAGCTCTTGTGAACTCAAACTTTGTTTCACATTATCTATTTCAGACTCCGGAGCCCACAATCCTTATCATAATGCTCTCAATATTCTCTGTTTCTTCTGTTGTTTGACACCGAAATCATTCCCAGGTTTCACTTAATATAATGCTACACAAATGTTTTTCTTTCTAAAGAATGAATTTATATGATCCAAGGGAAGGAACTCTCAAATAATTTAAAAATATACTCTTAATTAGAATAAAATTGAAGTCTGTTTTCCAAGAGCTTTGCATCAATTAATAAGTTTCTTTCAAATTCTTCATCTTTTATTAAAGAAACACAGGCTTAAATTATATTTGGAGTATTAGTTTTTGTTTTGTTAAATTGGATATCTTTCCATGCTTTTCTTATGTGTTTAGACTGATTTCAATAATTGAATTATTGAATATCCAAATAAAACTAGGTTTCTAGAGATTACTATTCCAATATCAAATGTCATATCTCTTTCCTCTTTCTCCTTTCCTCTTCTTCCTTCACTCTCTTTCTCCTTGAAAATTGAAAGCAAAGATTTCTTAAAAAAACAAACTTGTACAAATTGCTTTATACATTCTGAAACCTACACTGGGGATAAATATATAAATGAAATGCATGTATATTTCATCACATTTATTTTCTTTAGAATTTGCTAATAGCTCTTGAGTACTTAGAACTCTTGCTTTATTTATAAAACATATTAATATTAGAGATGTTTTGTTTGTTTCAATCAATATGCATGCATGAATGTAGTAATTTTCAAAGAATAATAATTCACCTTAATTTAATTCAAAATAAATTAATAAAATCCTATCTGAGAGACTAATTCTGATGGTGTTTAAAGAACTAATGTTAGCAACATGGAAATTGAGGGAAAAGAGGATCTAGAAGCCTATAAATCCTAAGTCTCTAATTTTCAAGTAGAAAAATTGAAAATCAATTTTGAGGAAAAAAGGAACAATGAAACAGAAAATCGAAAAATATAACGTTTTTGTTACCAGAGCTGCTCTTCTCTATATTCAAAGATTTTTAGTCACAAACAGCTAAAAGAAATGCTTATTTGAAGATGACAAAGACGTAATAAATATATCCAGAATAATACTCATTTGCTGGCTTGCAGTTATCTTGTATATTCCTTTTTTTCCACTATAATCTGTTATATTCTATTATGTACAAAGAATATTGTTCAAGATCTTATAAAATAAACTCATGTTATGCTTGTAATTATAGACACAGAATCAAAAACTCTACTCTAGATGACCACACAGCACCTTTACCATTAACACAAGGATATAAGCTACTTACTTATAAACATCTCCTAGCAGCATCTCCCACTCTGATCTGTACTCACAATTTGCTCATTCTATCCTTAAAATATCTCTGGGTTATAGTTAACTGCTACTTCCTTAGTAATTCATTGATTCACTCATTCCTTCATTCAATAATACATATTGATTACTTATTAATTTCCAGCACTTCTTGCGGGCTGAAGATAAAACAATGAAAGATTACATAGTAGACTAGACTGGAAAGAAAGAAATCTTTGTACAACTTTTCTCTATTTTTCTGGTCTCTTTTCCCATCTATTGTTTTTCTCCTCTTCCAAAACCATATTTTTTGTGCATACAAATCATTTCAATTCGTATTGAAAGTAGAGCAAAAATTATATCTGAAAGCATACCTGACATTTCCCTAACCAGTCCCTGAATATATTTGTAATCCCAATTCCAGTAAGCTCTTCCTAATCCTCAAAGGTTACCCATTGTCCAATTTATATGATTAATATCTATTCATCAATTATAATATGCCTTTCATGCATCTCTGCTTTGGTGTATGATATTCCTTCTACCCTTCTATACAAAAAAATGAGCAGTTAAAGGGAAAACTATCCTTTACTACCTGCTGAAATATCACTTATATTTAGACCTACTTGATTTTTCCTTCTCATGCTGAATTGACATCTTTCATCTTTGGGTTCTAGAAACACTTTTGACATCTCATTTCTAATTCTTCTCACATTTATGGTAACCATTTGTTTCCATATCTTTTCCTAACAGACTGTATTCTCTTTATGGGTGAGAGCCATGCTGTTTTCATTCATTTCTTAATGCAGTATTTTCTAGATGCAGGTATGGGGAATTAAAGATTAATTTTTGAAATGATAATTTTTAGATTTTTTCCTTCATTCTCAACATCATATTCCTCTGTTGCATATCTCATCACTAAAAAGGGTATAGTACAGAATATCATGAATAAACATGTAATAATGTTCATGCCTAGCAAACAGAACCTGGCTGCTCAATATAACAAATATACTGTAGTAAATTAAGGTTATCACCTTTTAAAATCAGACTAGAGCAATATAACTATGTTTTAACTTTAAGTAGTAAATTCATACTAAAATACAATACATAATTCTTATTTTACTGGCTCTATGAGTTTCTATACCTAATCAGCATTTTTAAATTTCAGAGAAATGAAAAGTTTCCAAATTTCTATGTGACCTCCTTGCTAACTGAAACATTTATTATAGTGGTGCATTCTGCAACTAGAGCCATCCACCTAGAATTCTGACATAAAATAAAGATATCAAGGGCTAATGGCAAAGTATGAACTAAAGTCTTTGTCACAATGTTAGTTTAATCGAAGACAAATTTTTTTCTGGGATGCCTCACATTTCTTCTCCATAAAACAGGGAGATTAGGAGATAATCCTTAGGATGCCTTATCAATTAATAGAGAGCATTTTATTAGTCAAGTGCTACATTTAGTCTTCTGTTCTCAGACCTATCTAATATATTAAGACATTCCAGTGAAAGAAAGTACTTAGGAAGGATTTTATTAATTTCATATTCCTCTTACAAGGTGGCTAAAATGACATTGATGACCAGTTTGTTGGTCTCAGTAGTACAGTTTCTAAACAGTGATGGCACTCAATGACCACAGAAACTATCAGTTTTAGTGACTTGCCTGGGCTTACTCAACTGGTTTATCAAAGATTAAGACTCTATAGTGAGGGTTTTATGTATCATCTTTTCAAAGTGTTTTGTTTTTTCACTTCAAGCTCATCATCTAAAATTCTCTGCTTGGATCACCACATTCTAGCGTTCTGTAATTTCTAAAATATGTCAGTCATGTTCTAGACTCAAGTTCTGTGCTCCAGCAATTGCTTCTGCCCTTTTTGAATAGTCACAAGGCTTTCTCGCTATCTGATAATACTTTGTATACTTGCTTATTTATTATCAAACTTCCCACTAAAATAGATGCTCCACGTGGGAAGGAACTGCTTTGTTCACCATTATGTTCTTGTAACCTAGAACACAATCTTGCAAAAATGAAATACACAGTATTTTTTGAAAGAGTACAATATGTAAATTTCTATGTAGACTATGACCATTTTGTTGAAAAGTATATTCTTCTATTTTGTCATTTTGTGTGATTAAGAAAAAAAATTAAATATACATCAGTAGTCAATGTTCAGATTTGATATTTGATGACGCTATTGAAACTATCAGTCCTTGAAATTTTAGGTATTCCCTTAAGTAGATGAAGCTTGATGGTTTTATTTATTTTTACCAACAGAAACCTACCATTTTACTAGTTATTATTATTACAGTAATAACACTCATTTAATAAGTATATCATGCATGAAGCCTTATGTTGCCTGCTTTATATGAAACTGAAGCATTGAGTTCTTATTCATAAAAATGTAAAATTAACAGAAGTTTGTAACAAAGCATAGTGTTTCAGTGACTATAATACAGATATGATTCCTGTAAGAACAATTCAACAGAGATGTCTATTCATATATTTGCAGTTGTCCGAATTTAAAGGACTTACTAATGTACTGAATGTAGCCAGTATTCTGCAAACCACAGAAGAATTCTCATTAATGTTTGTGAATAGAGTCCAGTGCTCTTTCTACTCCTCTAATGGATAACTTGTATTCCTCAACATTGTTGTTGTTACTTTGACTTGTGTAGGTGGAGTTTGTGAGTTTTTCTGGACTTTTGTTAAACCTCATTTGAAAGCCCTGGAGAGTATGAAATAGGTATGTTTTGAATCTTGTCACCTATGAGAAGATTTCACTGGAATACTCTTATTAATCTCATATTCCCTCCTGTGTTGCGACAGTGAATTGTTATGTGAGGAATTTCAGGTTGAGCCTAACTGAAAAAAGCAAATATGTTATATAGTTTACAGACTTCTTCATTTCTAGGGAAAAATGATAAGATAATAGATATGGAATTCCTGGAATCTAAATTTGTCAGTGAAATCAATGTCATTTCAATAAATTAAGAAAGAATATTTTAGATTAGACACACAAAATAACTGTGAAAATCAAATTTTTAACTAGAAAAATCATTAAAGATAAAATATGCGTTCTTAAAATTTTAAGAAGTAAAACTTAATTGGCAAAGCAGACTTTCTGGATACTTCTTAGTTGTTTGAGAAGTACTAAACTGGATGAGACCATAGAATATTTTGTCATAAAGTTTCCAGACAATGCTTGACTACAGATGTGTGAGACAAATCTTCCATAAGGTAGAATTCCAAATAATAAACATAGAAGGAATAATGAGGGAAATAGAAATTTTAGCAATAGAACTGCAAAGTAAAAATAGCTTCAGACCACATCCACTGACTAATGCTAAAAGTAGAGGGCAAAGCTTTAAGTGATCATTTGTGACTACCATCATTGATTGTGAAGGCCACTTTTTTCATATATTATAAATGATAAATATGTGTATTTTTCTACATCTTATGCAAATTTATTTTGGTTATAATTAAAATCAATCTTATTTTTGCATAATTACTAGAGAAGTATACAAAAGCCAGCTCATATCATCTCTTGAGGTGCAATTATGCTCATCTTTTAACAACTACACATTCAGAAACATTTCATTGTGTACTTAAAATTGGCTATGATGGGAATATTTATACTTTGGAAATCAGCAAATGCTTCAGATCAGGGCTTAATATTTTTATTTTTCAAGGAGCTAGTTGTTAAACAGTTAACACACAACTGATTCCCTTCCCTCTTCAACATTTTTATATATTATTATATATGTTATTTTTAATATGTTTTAGTGCTGTAATAACAAATATCCCTCATAGTGACATCTTTCTGGGAGCTAATATAATGATAAATTTACTTAAAACATCTCTGCCATTAGATACCACAATGCTAATGCTGTGGACTTAAGGCCATAATGAAATTATGAAAATAAATGCATTTAACTATTTTTAAATTTGCCAAAAGGGGCCGCTACCTAAATATATCCTAAGAGTTGTCTATTTGATTAATTGCATATCTTAACAGAAAAATAATACATGGCTCTTAAAGAGTAAAACATGGTTACATTTATTGACATTAAAACAGTATAATATATTTAGTTAAAAAGAGAAGTCTGTAATATAAGTTATATATTTTTTTTTCAGGGTGTATTTTTTCAGGCTTTATTGAGGTATATTTTACATACAAGATAAACTAACCAATTTTAAGTTTATAATTTGATGAGTTTTGACATATTTTTAAATTGTATAATCACTACCACAATCACAATGATAACATTTCCATCTTGCCCTAAGTTCATTCCCCTGGCAGTCAGTCTCCTCCTACAGGAACTGGCTTATCACTCATATTTCTGAGAATACAGTTTTGCCTTTTCTAGACTTTCATATAGATAGAACCATACAGTGTAGACAATCTTTTGTGTCCAGCTTTTCTTTTTACTTAGCAAATTTTATTATGATTCATTCATTTTATTACATGTTTCTGTTAATGAATCTATTGCATTGTAGGGACATACCATAATTTCATCAGTTGATGGCAACTTGGACTGTTTCCACATTGAAGCTATTATGAATTAAGCTGCTGTAAACAGTCCAGTATTATTCTTTGTTTGTTTTTTGCTTGTAAATACCCATGAGTGGGGTTATTATATAGTATATAAATTCTATGTGTGATATAATAAATAACTGTGAAACTGTTTGCAGTGGTTGTTTTGCCTTCTCCCAGCAGCGCATCAGTGTTGCAATTGCTCCACATCTTTGTCAACACTTGTTATTATCAGTATTTTTAATTTTAGTTTTTCATTGTAGCAATTTCACATTGTGGTTTTAATTTGCATTTCATTGATGATTAATGACGTTGGATAGCTTTATCTGAGCTTCTTTGCCATTAATATATCTCCTTGGATGAAGTGACTATTCAAATCCTTTGCCTATTATTAAATTAAGTTGCTTGTGCTAATACTCTGTAAAAATTTTTTTCTTTAAAACAATAGTTCTGGATACCAGTCCTTTATTGGATATGTGTTTTGGAAATATTTTATCTCAATTGTGGTTTGTCATTTCATTTTCCAAAATGAGATACAAAAAGTTTTAATTTTGTAGTAATCTTTTTTTTCCAGCTTTTTCATGCTTTCTCTTGTGTAATAAAAAATCTTTGCATAAGCCAAGTTCACAAAAATGTCTTCCTGTATTTTCCTCTAGAAATTTTAGAGTTTTACTTTTTAAAATCAGTTTTATTGAGATATATTCACACACTATAAAGTCCATCCAAACTGTACAATCAACTGCTTTCAGTATAATCACAGAGTTGTGCATTTATCAAGAATAAATGATAAAATATGAGACTAAATAACTAACTGATATTTTTATATTCACTTGATATGTCCCATTAATCAAAGACAAAACCAAAAAGCTTAAATTGTGTATAGCAAATGCTAATAATAGTTATATTTGTGTGGCATTATGGTTGATTCATTAGAGGATCAGGGGGTCAGAATCCACATTATATTATACAAACTATCCAGTTTAAAAATTTACAAAGCTTTCAAAGAAGGAGAACATCGTGATTAATAAACAGGGAGTTATAAAGAAGTTAGACACTGTGTCTTACGGGCCTAGAGATCATTGTTAGCAAAAATTTCAAGGAGATATGATAAATATGTTTAAAATATTAAAGGGAATTATGTTTAAAGAATCAAAAGTCAGTGTTATTAGAATAACTCACCAAATAAAATTAAAGACAAATTTTTGAAAATTTTAAAATACTGGAATTGATAAATATAATAACTGAATTTTTTTTAAAGAAAAGTATTTAGATGCACTCAACAGCAAAAGAAAAAATTAACAGACTTGAAAATAGATAATAGAGATTAAGATGAAACCGAAAGAAAATGAAAAAAATGAGCAGAGATCTGTGGGTCACCATGAATCACACTGACATGCTTAATGGGAATTCCAGAAGGAGAGAAGAGGAGGGTAAAAGGGCAGAAATAATATTTGGCAGAATAATGGCTGAAAACTTCCCAAATATGATGAAAAACATTAATACATACATCCAAATACTTCTACAAAAATCTAAGTATGATTATAACAAAGGGATCCAACATAGGCACATCATTATTAAACTGGTAAAAGAAAGAAAGAAAACCTTGAAAGCAGCAAAAGAATAGGACTCATCACATACCAGGGTACCACAATAAGAAGAAAAGCAGGTATCTCATCAGAAATAATAAAAGTCATGAAAGAGTGAGATGACACATTGAAAGTGCTGAAACAAACTGTAAAGCAAAAATTCTATATCCAGCAAAATTGCCCTTCAAAAAATAAAGTGAAATAAAGACATTCATTGATAAATAAAGACTAAGAAAATGTGTTGCTAGCAGAGCTAACTCTCAAGAATTATTAAAGAAAACTCTTCAGGATTTAAGGAATTTATATCGACAGTAATTCAAGTCCACATGAAGAAATACAGAATGAGGGAAATTTTGACATGTAGATTAAATTAAAGAGACTGCATGCATATATTCTTCTCTTTTCTTCTGTTAACTGATTCAAAATAAATTTAACAAAAATTACAAAACTGTGTTATAGCCTACAACATGTAAAGATGCAATACACATGAAAATAATAGTGTAACAATGAATTGTTGCAGAATAGCCTCTAATTTTATTAAAATTATGTCACTATTGAACCATTTTAATTTAAGATGCATATAGTAATGCCCAGATCAACAATATAAATATAAGAATATAAATCAATATTGTAATAAAAATCCAAGAAAGGAATTAAAATGGTATATTAACTTAGATGTAGTTTAGATTGAAAAAGGCATAAAATGAGCAATACAAGAACTACAACATACAATATATAGAAAACAAATAACAGAATGAAATCTTTAAATCTTACCATATTTTAATTACATTAAGGGCAGTAGGATTAAAAATTCCACTCAAAGCACAGAAATCATCAAACTAGATCCAAACGTGATCTAAGTACATGTTATCTATGAAAAATACACTTTAGATTCACAGACAAAAATGAGTTTAAAGGTAAATAATGGAAAATGACATACCATATAATTATCAACCATGAAAGAGGGGGAGTGACTATATTTTGGGAGACACAATAGGCTTAAGACAATGTTACTGGAGGCAAAGTGGTATGTTTAATAAAGATAAGAGTCAATTCACTGAGATAATGTAACAGTTACAAATTCACAAATACATTGGCATCAAATGATGGAGCTCCAAAATAAGTGAAGCAAAAAGGTATACAACTGAAGGGAGAAATGGACAATTTAGGAATAATAGTTGGAGAATTTAATACCTCCTCTCATTAATATATAGAACAACTAGAAATCAACAAGAATACAGAGCACAGCATTTAGAAAGAAAGGGTGAATTAAAACTGCTTTTGTTCACAGTCTCTTGATACTCCTTATAGTCAATTCTAAGGAATTTATAAAATATGTAGCACCAATGAATTTAGCAGGGTTCAGGGGGAAAATATCAACATGCAAAACAGATATCTATTTCTCTATATCAGGAGCTAATAATTAGAATATGAAATTAAGAAAACAGTCACATTGACAATGACATCCAAAAGAAAAAAATATTTATAAATAAATTTAACAAAAATGTGCAAAACTAATACACTAACTACTACTTTAAACTTGCTAAGAGAAATTAAATCTTTAAATAAAGGGAGATATGTAATGTATATGGATTCAGAGACTCAAATTTTTTGAGAGACTAATTCACATCAAATTGATCTATAAAATCAGTGCAATCGCTTTAAATATCACAGCAGTCTTATTGTAGATATTGTCAACATAATTCCAAAATTCTTTGGAAATGCAGAACCATAATAGTTATTATAATTTTAAATGAAAGAGTTAGAGAACTTACACAACCTGATTTTAAAACTTACTATTACAGTAATTGAGACATTGTCATTGTCACAAATATAGCCACAGAACAATGGAAATGACTTAAGATTGAAGAATTAAAGCAATTAGAATTTCTTTGACAATTGTTTTGTGACAAAGGTGCCAAGGTAATTCAGTAAAGAATTTTTTACCTTACCCATATGATTTCTGTTATTCCTAAATAATGCAGCTTTGAATATGACCTTGAAAAACTTTGGGAATTTATATTATCTGGCTGCAATATTTATTTCTACCTAAGTAAAGAAGTGTACAGATAAGCAGTAAAGGAAGTGTTGTTATTCAGAAAAGAGGAAAATATAGAAAAATTAATCTGGGGGGATCATTTATGGCTCAAGCAGTTGAGGACCTGCTTCCCACATGGAACATCCTTGATTAGGTCCACTGTGACTCCTAAAAAAAAAACAAAAACAAGAAAAATAAACAACAAGCAAAGAAACAAACAAACAAACAAAAAACTCAGGGGAGCCAATGTGGCTCTGTGGTTGAGCACCAGCTTCCCCATATCAGGTGTGGGGTTCGATCCTGAGCCCCAGTACCTCAAAAAAATTAATCTGACCAAATATTTATACATTCTCATGTTATAATAAGTCAGGCAGAATATTAAGCAAGTATTCTTGCATTTATCTTCACAGCTGAATATTAATATATTAAGTGGGACTTTTGCATTGATTAGTTAAGACTCTCTTTAGAGCATCTTTTATTTTTTGTTCCTCAGGCTATAGATCAATGGATTCAACACAGGGAGAGCCAAGGTGTAAAACATAGAGGCCATTTTATCAACATTAAAAGTATGGCTGGATTTGGGTTGCAGGTAAATAAACAATAAGGTACCATAAAACACAACCACCACTGTCAGATGGGAACCACAGTTAGAGAAGCCTTTGTACCTCCCCTCATTCTGGTGATGGCCACAAGAATAAACAGGTAGGATACAAGAACAATTAACAGGGAAGAGAGCAAATAACAGCCTGAAAAGATCAAAATGATCAGTTCTAATTCATGTGTGTAAGAACAGAGTATGGATATAAGAAGGAGACAATCACAATAAAAATAACTGATGATTTTAGAGCCACAAAAGGACAGTGTAAATAACTTAATTGTGAGAAATAGGGATACAAATGTATTGTAGAGATATACAATAAGCACCAACACCCAACATACTTTCTCTGACATGATGACCACATAGAGAAGAGGTTTGCAGATGGCCACATAGTGATCATAGGCCATTGCTGAAAGAATAAACAGTTCACAGATGATGAAAATTTCAAAGGCTGCTAGCTGAATGGAACACCAATTATAAAAAATTGTATTATTTTTCACAACAAAGTTTACCATCATTTTTGGACCAACAACAGTGGAATATCCAAGATCAGTAATGGACAAATGTCTAAGGAAAAAGTACATGGGATTGTGGAGCTTGGAATCCAAATGGGTCAAAATAATCATGTCCAGATTGCCTATCACTGTGACCAAGGTGACAAGAAAGTTTGCAAAGAGGGCGGCCTGCAGCCCAGGCTGGTCCGTGATACCCATGAGAATAAATTCAGTCACTTGGGTCACTGCAGTATGATTCCGTTTTTCCATATGGATCATCTTGCGAACCTGTGTAAGGCATAAAACCAATACTTGTTGTAGTTGACATGCTATCTCTGAGAGAACATAGAACATAATGTACAAGCACTGGGGAATTTTCACTGTCTCAATTTCTAAACAGATATTCCTCCTTCCATCAGGCCCAAACTACACACGTCAAGACTCAATTCATTTAAACTGGTCAAATATGCCTTAGAATGGTGAAATATTTTGATGTGGCTGTTTTGAGGCCTCTAAGGTGACTTAGTTCTGTTCAGCTCAAGTAGTATTAAATAACTCATTAGGGATCTCTTTCATATTTCAACTTTTAAAAATTTCAAGTAATTTGTAAAACAGACATAAAGGGACTTTACAAACTCTTGGTGGAGTAGGAATCAGGTGGTGTTTAGGAAACCTCTGACCATTAAATATTGGTTTTCATAATTCTCACTATGAATACATTTTTAAGCAATGCAAAATCTAATGCTATAATATGCTAAGTTTAGAGTTTTGTTAATAATGTCATAGTCAGCCTTTTTTACATCTGCCTGTTATTTCTGCAAATTGATAATTTCTTCACAGTGTTCCTACAATCATGCATATCTCTTCTCCACACAAAGGACCTGACCATTCTGATTATACTTGAACCTAAATGGAGATTTATATAAAAAGGCTGAGCTGAAAGAAGAATGCAAATTAATAGATGCCACTCATTGAGGTCACATTATGAATGAGGCATATTTTAAAACACTTTCCATTATCTCATGTGATCCACACAATAACAATAGGAAATGGGTAGTGTTTCTATCCTCATTTGAAAGTAGGGAAATTGAAGCACAGATAGTTAAATAGCTTAATCTAAATGAATCAGCTAATAAGTGGTTGAGTCGCAATTCAAATACAAGCATTCTGCCTTAAGAACAGGTTTTTATAAACCCAACATGCTGCCTCTCCATTAAAGGTGAGCTGAGTAGAAAGGAAATAAAAGAGCAGGACAAGAAGGACACCAGGGAAACAAGGGTAGACCAAGATCACTTTTTAAATCGATGACTGAAGGAAGTTCATTAAAAAAAAAAAGAATTGTGAATAAAACACAGCAAAGAGTATCATGGACTGTATAACAAATCTATCCTCACTATTATTTTGATGAAAGAAAAGTATATTGCAAAGGAAGAAGTAGTTTTGCAGAGCATAAGCCCTTCAAGATATTCGAGGATATTTGAACATGGCCAGTTTAAGCTGTATGTCCTGAGGAAGTTTCTAAGACCAATGTTTTATACTCACCTTAATGGAGTATCACACTTGTATTCCTTTAGTTTTAATCATTATTGTTGCAGGGGGGATTTAAGTTTTTTTCTAGCCCGTTTAGACTCATTTTCTTAAAGTTTTACTTTGAAACAAGGTTAAACACATTGCACATAACTACCTCAAGAAAGAGTGCATTATATAACTGGGTATTATTATCTGAAAATCCCATCAGGAAAAAGTCAAAAGTGTTTTGTGCTTGTGTCTAACTGAATAAATAAATTACACAATATCACGAAACACTAGACATCAGAAATATGCCTCTGTTTGTAACTCAGTTATACAACATCAAAAACAGAGGAGGTATACTATACACAAACGTTCTTTTCCTCTCTCTCTCTCTCTCTCTCACACACACACACATGCACACGCAATACATGATAAAATTAAAGGATGACTTCCCAAAAGATTTTATGCAATATTTGATATGCAACTTCCATTAAATAAAAGAGATATTTTTCTGGATATAGAATTGTACATTGACATAAGACAATATCTTATGATTCATATTGCTTCTGCCAAGAAAATTCTGGTCATTCTTTTTTTTTTCCCTCTGTATTTAAAGTGTCTTTTATCTCTGGATGCTTTTAAGGTTTTCTTTTTAGTGTTGGTTTTTAGAAATTTGATTGTAATATGCTCTGGTATGATTTTTTTTTTTCTGTTTATCCTGTCTGGATTTCTTTGAGCTCTTACATCTCTGGGAGTTTAGTTGTTCTCTTTTATAAATTTTGCATAATTCTGGCCAAGAGTGTTTTTTTCTGCCACACATATTCTATAACTTTCCCCTGGGTCTATAGTTAAATGCATGTTAAATAGCAGATTATTGTTAGAACACTGAGACTAAGATCTTGTATTTATTTCAGTAATTTGTTTTCTTTCTGCCTTCATTTAAGTAATCTCTGTTGAGATATATTTACTTTACATGTCTTTTCTTTTTCAGTGTACAGCCTGTTGTTACTCTCTTTCAACAATTTTTATATTCATAACTGATGTTGTATTTTCATCTTTAAAGTTCCTTTTGGTTAAATTTTTCATCTTTTCTTAATTTCCTTGTTATGTTCTTTTTTTCCATTAAATCACTGAACATATTGAACATATTTGTAATAGTTGTTTTAAAGTTCTTATCTGCTAGTTGTCTTAATAGTTTTTTCAGGATCTATGCCAATTGATTGATAGATCTAGTGGATACATGACATGTTTCTACTTGCTTATATGAGTAGCATTTTGGTTTAGAGTTAATTATTGTGAATTTTATGGTAATATGTGTTATATTTTGTGGTGTGTATAAGAGAATGTTAACTTTTTACCCAGGAATCTCATTGTTCCTTTTGAAGCTGGTTTTCTAGCTAGATGGGTAGATGTTAGAGTTCCGAAAAACCAGAGAGTGTACCTTGTTGAAGGTCTCTATTGAATGCCCTGGTCTTCAACAAGGCCTAGACTCTCTGGCTCTTTGGCACTCTAACTTCACCTGTCCTCCATGACCTCTGTGATTTTTTCAGCTGATGCCTTCCTGGTCCTTCTTTTCACAGCCTTGTAGAGTTTGACTGCCAGCATGCTCGGTTTAGCCACAAACTGAAGGAGATCTATTTTAGATTTGTGGAGCTTATTTTCTGAATAGTTCCCTCCTCAACAGTACTCTGTCTCTAACAGCTTTCAACTGCCACAGCTTCCACTGAATCCAGTAATTGTTTTCTCTTTTCAACAAGACCATGTTCACTGCTTTGAATTGACCTGAAATCTAGAAAGACCTTAGGTCATGTGCCAAGGATATCCTGGAGCTCATTTTTCTTTTCCTGTCTCTTTGAAAGCACAGTCCTTCCTTGCTGTTGTCCAATGTCTGAAAACTTTTTTTTTTTTAGGAGGTACCAGGGATTGGACCTAGGACCTCATACATGGGAAAGAAGCACTCAAGCACTGAGCTACATCCATTCATCTGAAAACTTTTTTTTCCTAGACTTTGTACAATTTTTCTAATTCTTTACAGCAGAATTGATTCTGGCCCCAATTGCTATGCAATGGAAGGCAGCATAAATCTGATAGCATTTTAATTAGAAATCGTTATATGCCTATCTAATTTTAGATTTGAAGGGAAACTTTTTAAAAGACAGCAGCATTTTGGTGCCCTCTATAAGACTTGCATATTGTGATTGATGTCTGGTAAGGATTACTCTAAATTGCTGAAGATTATGCTGGGTAGGAATGGGGAAAATCCAGAGCAGAGGAGATATAATATGTTTTCAGTGTAATATAGTATACTCTCTCTATCCCTATAAACATAAAAATAAATATATAAAATTTCTGAAATAGTAGTTTTGTCAAGAGTTTTTGTTGAAATCCATGAATGGCCTGCATTTCCTATCTAAGCTGATCAATTAAATTTGAAAAATAAAGATCACAGAAATCTCTTTAGGATGTATAGAAATTAGATTGGACAATAATTCAAATCCACATGAAGAAATATAAAACATGGGTAAATATTGACATGTAGGAAATACGAAAGACTGCAAACATATCTATTTCTCTCTTTTTTCCATTACTTGATTAAAAATAAATTGTACCAAAGAATAAATACAAAGCTACTTTGTTGGCATGTGAAACATAGGGATGCAATACATATGATAATAATAGCATGACAATGAATCGATGTTGAAGCAAGTTTCTAATTTTCTGGAATTAGTTTTATATTAACTGCTTTAATTTAAGATGCATATTGTAATGCTCAGAGCAACACTTAAAGATATAATGCATTATTATAATAAAAATCCCAAAAAAGAATTGAAATGGTATATTAGTTGTCCTGGGTGAGTCCAATATAAATGGAGAGTAGGTGCTGCAACTCTGTTGAGATTCAGGGACCAGCTGGCACATGGAAAGCCCAAAGATTTAAGTCTCTTAGACATACACTTACCAACTTTACGACCAATTACAAGTTCAAATAGAAGGACAGAAGAGCTATATATAGGGAAACCACAACTGAATCCAACTTTGTCCCACTGAGGAGCATAAATTCTAAAGTAGGGCCTACTGGCAAGGGACCAAACTCCCTATCTGTCCTGACTATAGTGTCTGGATGTTTCCAGCAGCCTCAGGTGTTATAATTCAACATGGAGTTAGATGGTACTGGAAATGAAGAAAAGAAAAGAAAGACTGGGATCAGGGGACCTCACTCCATGTGGAATGCAGGCAAGTTTATTTAGGCTGAAACTGCTTTTTATACTACTGGGCTGATAAGTAAAGTAGGGCGTCCTTTTCTAGTTCCTCACTTCTTGGCATGTAAGAGCGCTGCCGGTTCTTGTATTTCTAGATAATCTTTCTTAGGAATTCATACAATACCTTCTTAGTAGTGAGTACATTCTGCTCTGCTTCCTCCTGCTGATGTCTGTAGTATGCAGTGTCCTTGGAGACATTTACCAATGTTTCTCTGCCAGCAAGCATGCTTTCTAAATGCTTAACCTTTTATGCTCATGCTCTCAGCATATTTCCGTCACTCAGGAGCCCTGCTAATTGGGGAGTATCTAATTTGGCTGTCAATGAGATCCTGCTGAGACATGCATAAGCGTTACCTCTGGAATGACCACCTGGCTCACTTTGAAGTCTCTTAGCCACATAAGTTCATTTATCTTTAACTTTTCCCCATTTTGGTAAAGGTCTTTTTTTTTGTTTTTCCAATTGCATTGCCTGTTGGTACTTGGCAGCAATCCCTCAGTGCCAGGGAGGCTCATCCCTGGGAGTCAAGTCCCATGCTGGAGGAAGTTATTGAATTTATGTGCTAAGTTTGGCTTAGAGAGAGGCCACATTTGAGCAACAAGGAGGCTCCCAGTAGGTAAGTCTCAGGCACCCTACAACACTAGGCTAAGTTTCAATTTTGAGAGCAAAGACTTATAAGCATAATCATCAGTATCAAGGACCCATCAATGGACAATCCTCTTTCACTAATCGTTGTCCCTGTACATGGAAGATTGTTGCTGTTCCACTAGAGAATGTGGCAGAGCTCCCCAAGATGGGAATTTGATGTTCTTTGGTTATTGTGTGAATCTCCGCCCACTGTGGCAATGCCCCATGAACATTTGAACACATTTATATGCCTTATATGCATGCCCAGGTAAAAATCCTCCCATGTATCCCCCATCAGTGACACCCCAAAACAATGGTCTTCCACTGCCACAGTTGTAACCATTCTGTGTTTGAAAACTTCTTCAAAAATGAAACCAATGAAATAGCCAAATACATTTAATAATAAAATGAAATAATAATGATAGTTTTAAACATACAAAATAAAATACAGAAAAAAATTAGAACTAAAAACATAGTAAATTAAAAATATTGGGATGTTAAAAAATAATGAAAAATATTTTTAAAAAAAAATTTTTTTTAACATTTTGCCTTTGATGAAAGGGGTCCTGTGGCTCTGTCTCTTGCTTCAACAGTGTTTGAATGGAACAGACCTGGGGACTATTCCCCACACCTCTCAGCATCAACCACGTCCCAATGGCTTCTCAAGTTGCAACCTCTAGGACCAACTTTTCAGCCATCACCTAGCTTCTGGGATCAGCTAACACCATTTCTTGTGGTTAGCTTCTCATTGTCGACCAACCATGTTCTCCCAGATCCATAGAATTATTCCACCTAAGTGGAGGCCTCTGTTAACTGTGAGGTCAACCTGCAGCTACAGGCTTCCTACACCTACCTCTCTCTAGGCTACAATTTAAAGGCCGTGAATGGCCTGGACCCCTTCTTCTGAGAGTTGGCAAAGAAGAAATACGAGGGCGCCAAGCATCTCTTGAAGATGCAAAACCAGTGCGGCAGCCACAACCTCTTCCAGGTTGTGCAGAAGCCATCCAAAGATGAGTGGGATAAAACCCTGAATACCATGGAAACTACCCTCATCTTGGAAAAGAACCTGAACCAGGTCCTTTTGGATCTGCATGCCCTGGGATCTCTGTGACTCCCTGGAGAACCATTTACTAGACGAGGAGGTAAAACTGATCAAGAAGAAAGGTGACCACCTGACCAACCTTCACAGGCTGGCTGACATGAAGGTTGGGCTGGGCTAATATCTCTTCAAAAGGCTCACCCTCAAGCAAGGCTAGGAGCCTCTAGAGCCCAGAGGCAGTGGTGGAAAACCCCCCTCTATTCCCCTGGCATCCAAGCTTCTGCTTGACCCTCTCCAGCTAGGAGGCATTTTTCTAACTGCCATCTTCTAGCCCTCTAACAAGCCCTGAACCAAGTGTAAACAATAAAACTTTTTGCAGCAAAAAAAAAGAAAATCTTCATAGCTCTACTGATCACAGAGGCTTTCCTAAAAGAGCAAGTGGGTGGGAGGTAACTGAAAGATATGTTTGTTCTGTATGTACAGTGACATTTTCTTCCATTTATTCCCCCAGTGTCTTACTTCTTTTTATTTTGTCTTCAAAGAAGTTTTAGGTCACAGTAAAGTCACATACAGAATACAGGGGACTCCCATTTACCAAACATCCTCTCCTTTTCCCCCTTCCCATATTAATAACCTTTTTATATGTGGATGATACATTTGTTACAACTGATGTACTAATATTGAAACTTAGCTACCTACCATGGTCAATGTTTTACGTTAAAGTTTACATTTTGAACCATACACTTTCATAAATTTTTAATGAAATTTAACGTGGGCTGTATCTATCATGGCAAGATCATGTAGAACACTTCCATCATCCCCAAAATACCCCCTGTTCCATCTATTCTATTCCTCCCTCCCCCTCCCCTTGGGGCCCATGGAGACCATTAGCCTTCACTCCTTGGAGAACAAGATTCATAATTACTTACAGCAACACTGAGGGCTTGACATACTGGTCTGTCTTCCTCTATTAGGCACCACCCATGCTCTTGAGAGACTCCTGTTCATCTGTTTGAGAACATCTACCAAAGAACCAAGAGTGTCTACAGCTGCAAGCAAGAGAGTCCTATCTATCAGCCATATGGGATCAAAAGCCCCCTGAATCAAAGATTGAGTGGGCATCACCATCCCAGAATCCTCAGAATTGGGAAATGAACTATGGACTAAAGTAGACTTACTGGTATTCTACTATAGAATTATTGTGATTCTAGCAATGGAAGAAATATCATTGATGTGGCGGCAGTGGCCACTGGAGGTTCTGAGGGTAGAGAAAGGGAAAAACAGGTGTAATACGGGGCCATTTTCAGACTTGGGAATCGTCCTGAAAGAAATTACAATGACAAATAGGCCATTTTATATCTTGCCATAACCTATAGAATTGAGTGGGATAGAGTGTAAACTACAATGTAAACTATCATCCATGCTTATTGGCAATGCTCCAAAATGTGTTTATCAATTACAATGAATATGCCAAACTAATGAAAGTTGTTGCTAATGTGGGAAAATGTGGGAGGTGTGGGGAGCAGGGCATATGAGAATCCCCTACATCTTCTTTGTAAAACTTTTGTAACCTAAGTAACATTTTTAAAAAAAATTTAAATGTAAAGACAAAAAAAAAACAACAACAAAAAACAAGCAAACAAACATTCCCAGACTTGAGGGATAGTGAGACTCCCTTAGCAACAACGATAAGTAACAGAAGGACAGCCTTTTACCTTGCCCAAGTTAAACCTCAATGGGTGTGACCAATCTTATTAAGCCGGGGCAGGGGATAGAGAGAGGGGTAGGAAGAGGATAACGTTCCCTTCTTTTTTAATTATTTCACCTAGGGAAGAAGCTATCATCCCAATATACATCTAGTTATAACTTTCTTTTACCTTAAAGGGACTTACATGGGAAACGTATAAAGCAAATGACCATGATTACTGTAGCAATTTGATATTGTTTATGAATTTCAAAAAGACATAGTTGATTATGTTTGTAAACTAGTCTGTTTCTCTGGGCATAATACCCTTTGATTGTATTGGATTCAGCTGAGTTGTCTGATTAAATTATGTTAAGATTAAGACTTTGGTTCAACCACATCATTAGAATGCAACTCAGCGTTGAGCCCCAGCACCCTTGGTGGACTGATAAAACAGATTCTCATACTGAAGTAGACACACAAAGAACAACACAAAGGAAGACAGACAGCTCATTAGACATGGCAGAGTTCCCCAGAAGAGAGATGAGCCTGATAGTCTACAGTTGACTTTGTGAAGAGAACAGAGCAGCTGAGGCCGGAAAGAAACAAGTGCCAGGGAGAGAGACGAGCCTTATGCCAGCCTATAGCTGAGATCAGAAGAAGATGGGACCATGGAGCCTTAAGTGGAAGAAAAAAGACTGAACCCTCACAGACATTGCCCACCATCTTTCTTCAACACATGGCCAATGACTTTGGGTGAAAATGTACCTCTTATGGTACCTTGAGTTGGTCTCATCAGGGCCTTGTGACTGTAAGCTTTTTCTACTCCAAATAAATACACTTTTTGAAAGCCAAAAAAAAAAATCCTGGTTTATTAAGTTAGATATATTTTAAATTAAAGAAGGCATCAGAGAGGCAATATAAAACTAAAACCCAAGAGACATATAGAAAACAAATAATAACATTAAATATATCAATCTAATCATATTATAATTAATTTAAGTGTAGTTGGAATAAAAATTCCAATAAAAATTCAGAGATTAGCAGACTAGAATAACCAAACAATATCCAACTATATATTGCCTATGAGAGATACACTTTAGATTCAGAGACAATAATATGTGTAAAGTTAAAGGATGAAAAATTATACCACACGAGTAGCAATCAAACATAACAGAGAGGAACTAACTGTATTTATAGGCGAGAAAATACACTCAAGAAAATGTTACTAGAGACAAAGTAGTATATTTAATAATGATAAAAGAGCTAATTCATAAATATAATACATAACAAGTACAAATTCATAGATAAATAAACACCTAACATGGAACTCCAAAATATACAAAGCAAAAAAGGACAAAATTGAAGGTAGAAATGGACAATTTAGGATTAATAAATGAAGAATAAAATACCCCCTTTCAGTAACAGACAGAATAACTAGAAATCAGCAAGGATATAGAGAATAAAGTTCAGAAGGGATGAAGCAAAAATGTTTTTGTTCACAGACACTTGATACCCCTTATAGACATTTCTAAGGAATTTTTAAAATTATGTAGAACTAATAAGTTTAGCATGATTGAGGAGAAAAATCAACATCCAAAATTTATGTTTATTTCTCCATATTAAGAACTAATGATCAGAAAATGAAATTAAGAAAGTAATTCCTTTCACAAGAGTTATGACATCAAACATCAAATATGACAAAATACTTAGAAACAAGTTTAACAAAAAAGACAAAATTTATGCACTATTGTGGCAGTTTGATATTATTTATGAATTCCAAAAAGAGATATTATGTTTCGAAACTGGTCTGTTCCTCTGGTCTTGATACCCTTTGACTGATTTAAATTCAAGGGCTTTAAGATTACTTGATTAAATCATTATTACAGCTTTCATTTGACCATGTCATTAGGGCCTGCACGGTTGAGTCACTTCCCCCTTGGTGGGCTGTATCAATGGATACTCAATCAAGAACATAGAAGAAGGTACACGAGAATAAAGGAAGGAGTTCCATAGATACAGAAGAGGATCCTGCAGCCCAGGAAAGAGAGATGAACCTGGTAATTTGCAGCTGAACAGAACAGAGCATCAGAGCTCTATGCCAGCTTACAGCTGATATTGGAAGAAGGTGGGCCCATGGAGCCTTAAGAGGAAAGAGAAAGGCTGAACTCTCACAGATATGACCCGCCATCTTGCATCAACAAGTGGCAACAGACTTTGGAAGAGAAAATACCTCTTATGGTACCTTGAGTTGGATTCTTCAGGGCCTTGTAACTGTAAGCTTTTACCCCAAAATAAATACCCTTTACAAAAACCAACAGATTACTGGTACTTTGCATCAGCACCTCTTTGGCTGACTAATATGCCTATATATTACAAAACTTTGCTGAGTCAAATTAAAGCTCTATATAAAGAGAGTTATTACATGTACATGGATTAAGAGACTCAAAATGTTTAAGATGGTAATTCTCTGGAATTTTTTTTTTTAAGAATGTGTTATATTTATTTATTTCTCACCAGCCCCATTGTTTGTGCTCACTGTCTGCTCTCTGTGTCTGCTCGTCTACATTTTAGTAGGCACTGGGATCTAAAGCTGGGACCTCCCATGTGGGAAGGAGGAGCCCAATCACTTGAGCCAGCTCTGTTCCCTGCTTGTTGTGTCTCTCATTATGTTTCCTTATTGTGTCTCCTCATTGCATCATCTCCTTGCAAAATCTTGTTGCATCACCTAGCCATGCCAGGTGGTCACGTCCGCTCACTCTCTTGCTTGACTTTTTTAAGAGGCCCTGGGAACCAAACCTGGGACCTCCAATGTTGTAGGAAGGCATCCAACTGCTTGAGCCACATTTGCTTCCCAGTTCTCCACATATTGACCTATAGATTCAGTGCAATAACTTTCAAAATCCCACCACGCTTTTTTGATCAATATTGTCAAACAGATTTTAAAATTCATTTGGAAATGCATCAGAACTAAAAGAGTCATAACAATTTTTTAAGGAAAGAAAAAGGGGCAGAACTTACACAATCTGACTGCAAAACTTACTGTTAAACTACAATAATTGAAAGTATACCATTGCCATAAATATAGATGTAAAGCCAATTTTTGGACAATTGTTTTGAGACAAAGATATCAGGGCAATTCATTGAGGAATTTTCTGTTTTATCATCAAAGGGTCCCATGACAACTGAATATTCATATGTCAGAAAATGAACTTATACACTTACCTCAAACTTTACACAAAAACTTACCCAAAATTGATGATAGACATAATGTAAACATAAAATCTATAAAACTTCTAGAAGTAAAATAGGAGAAAAAATATGTGACCTTAGGTTAGGCAAATATTTCATAGAAATAACTTTCCAATGTGATCCATAAAGAAAATATTAAATATTTGAATCTCATCAATAATAAAAACTTTTCATTTTCAAAACAAAAGATACCATATAGGAAATGATAAAACAATTCACAGAAAGAGAGAAAACATCTGTAAATCACGTCTGGTAAAGGGCACGTATCCAGAATATATAAAGAAAAATTTCAGTCAATAAGAAGACAAATAACTCAATTACAAAATATGCAAAAGATTAGTTGGATATTTTAACAAAAATATATACAAATGTCTAATAAGTATCTAAGAGTATCTTCAATACCATTACCATTTAGGAAAATGCACATTAAAACTACAACGTGATGCCATAAACACTCATTATAATGGCTCTAATCAAAATGAGTGACTACAGCCAATATTGGTGAGGGTGTGAAGAAGGAGAAAACTCTGTAAAACTGTTTGGAAGTTTCTTTAAAGATTTAGTATAGAATTACCAATCACAACAGTAATTCCAATCCTACCTATCAACCAAAGAAAAATGAAAACATACATATAAAAATGAGATGTGTACCGAAATGTTAATAGCAGTATTATTTGTATTAGGCATAAACTGGAAGTGAGCCAAAGGTCCATCAACTAATAAATGGATAAACAAATACTATTCAGCAATAAAAAGGAATGGACTTTTAATGTATACTACAACATGAATAAAATGCACATGTAAAATAACATTATGCTGAGTGAAAGAAGCCAGACATCAATGATTACATATTGTATGATTTTGTTTATCTGAAAATTCCCAAAAAGCAAATCCTTTAGAAAGAATGTAGATCAGTGGTTGCCTGGAGCTGTATGTTGGAGTGAAAATTAACTAGAAATTTTCATGAAGGAATTTTGCGTGGGGATAGAAATATTTTAATACTGGATCATGGCATATTTACATGACTTTGTACATTAATTAAAATCATTGATTTAGTAAACTTGCAACTTTCAAACTGGATCATGGTTCTGCATTTTCAAAACACGTGTTTAGAAAGTTTACATAAAATCCATTTACCTGAAATAGGTGAATTTTCATGGTATATAAAATAAATCTCAATAAAACTGTTAAAAACATCATAAACTAAAAATACAGGGTTTTTTTGGATGTTATGGCTAAGTCTCAATTTATCCAGGTGCTATAAAATCTGAAGCCTAATTTATGACCATGTACATTCTACAAATATTGAAATATAGCTGAATTTGTGTAATGAAAGTGTGAACCAAACACGATTTTATGTTTATGAAGTTTTACATAGTAGTTAAGAGTTTGGGCTTTTGAGTCGAACTCATGGTTTTAATCCCAGTTCTGCCATTTATAAATTGTAAGACTTTGGCAATTTATTTAATTTCAAAGACTCAGTTACCTTTCCTGAAAAAATGTTTTAAAATGAAAATGCTATGTTAAATGACATTAAAAAACAAATAGAGGGGAGCGAATGTTGCTCAAGCAGTTGAGGGCCTGCTTCCCACATGGGAGTTACCGGGTTTGGTTCCTGGTGACTCCTAAAAACAAAAACACAAACAAAAAGCAAACAAACAAACAAAAAAACAATTCAGGGGATCTGATGTGGCTCAGTGGTTGAACGCCAGCTTCCCAAATACCAGAGGTCTGGGTTTCAATCCCCGGCCCCTTTGCTTCAAAAAAAAAAAAAGAAAAGAAAAGAAAAGAAAAGAAAAAAAGAACATTCAACTATATGATATCTATACTGTATTACTTAGCACTCTAGCAGAAAAATAGGGTACTTCATGAAAATTATAACATCCAAAAACATAAATATTTTCCAGTTTTATTACTAATTTTGTTACTTTTTTAACAAATAAATTTTATTGATAAATATTAATAAAGCATAAATGAATCCAAAGTGTACAATCAATGGTATTCGGCATAATCACATAGTTGTGCATTCATCACTTCAATCAATTTTAGAGCATTTTCATTATTCCAGTAATAAGTTAGAGTTTTGTATAAATCAACTTACAAATCAGAAATGGATTTTTGTCTCAAAAACAGTGGTCATAACAGATGATAAAAATAGCTGTTTCTTAACTTCTCATAACATCTTCCTGTTTTAGGAATTGTGATGATATTTGACCTTAGTCTTAGAATTGTTTCAGCTTTACTTTTCCATGGATCCTATTCTTCTTCTTTGCTCAGGGGATTTGTGATTGGTTTCTGTTGTAATAGGTGGATTGTGATGAGTGTGCCAGTCTTCTCTGCACATTCGAAGCTACCAGTTTTCAGGAGAGGCTTCTGTGTTTGATATGTTGGTTTCTGATTATGTTCTTCCCACTGTGGTTAATGTGCCCAAGTCACATGCTAGGAAAACCACAATGGATTCTAATGTCTTACTTCTTATTATTGTAATATGTTGCTCATTGAAGGAGTCTTTCTCATTATGTGATCCTTAAGTGATATTTAAGCTATGAATACAAAGAAAATA